>JAMKCH010055171.1:0-10576 GCA_023653785.1 Ophioderma brevispina | reverse complement strand
CTCGAGCTCACTATTTGTAATGGTCCTCGGGATCGGGATCAGGAGTGCTGCCAGGCTGCTGCCCTGCATGAGAGCTGCATTTTATCCGTTACGCCACACAAAAACTCTTCAATGATTTTCAGGTTGTTTATTTGGATTTTTTTAGATAATAGGCATTTGAGAATGCACTTTTCACTGTACAGCCTTTCATTCCAATAATCTCTTTACAATGGATTGGTAACTGGGCCAGGTGTGGCAGGAGATATAGTCCTCCGGTCTCACATCCAGGAACAATGGTGAACAATAGGGCAATCGATTAGTTGACTCTTAACGGCGCAACAGAGTTTCACGCTTGAATCCGTTGTCTCTATGTAGCCCGGACTATGATACCTGCCGGACTATGATTACTTTCACACCGGGCTTGACGTATAAGAGCCGGTCATTACATAAAATGTGTTTCCTTTGCAATGTGGCTAACCAACCGACATGACAGACTGCAAGTTGGTAATAGTGAATCCAACGGACGAGGTACGAAACCATGCAATGGATCAAATTGCTACAGGAGGACACCTTGAGTATATGAACAAAGAAAAAAATTAGCAAGGTGTGTCAATCTTGTGTGGGTGGGAACAGGAGAAACAGGAAACAAGACTGGATGGGGGCAAGGGTAAAAGGGAAGGACAAGACAGACAACAAAGCGCACTTAAATGAATTAAAGAGCGCAAAACAACAACAACACACACATTATTCTGATCCTTGGAGTCAGAGCGACACAAATCATATATTGCCTGCCAAGCTTTCAATAGTAATGTGGTCATTATTGTTACATAGCACTCATTTGTCATATTTATATATTTATAATATGCATATTTGTTTCGCATAGTTAGGTTCATGGTGCTTGGTGCAAAAGGTTTTAGCATATGCAAAAAACCTAGATACATATTTTACAAGAATCTCTTTTTACTTTGGCCTAACACAAACAAAACTCTATAGGAATTGACATATGTAGAACTTCGAAGGGGTTACACATGGAACTCTTGCCTGGATATTTGATCAACCTCGTACCACAAACAAACCTCTCTATTGAAGCCTGTATAGAAGATTCTAGTGACAAGTCACCGACGCTAGTCACCGACGGCAATTCGCGCATGTGTAGTACATTCCTGACTGACCTAAGTTCAAATGCACCCCGTTGCAATATACACACAACCGAACTGTGTGTACATTGTACGTATCATGCAAACCATGCTTGACCGCGCCACAAACACGGTTCCTCGCATATAATTATGACAGCAATCAATACTCCCATTGCATTTCCCAGTTCAAACTTGGTTCCACTGCCGGAAAAATAGCCATGCATATTTGCATTGTCACCTTATTAAAAGTAAATGTCACCTTGCAATGATGACACTGTGGGATCAGGAATGATCTAAGTAATACCGACACAGATAGTACATCTCACTAGTAACATTATATCGCGCATAATCTACGATTATTTAGGAGTACCTTTTCAACCATCAATTTCCGGGATTGACTCATGGCGCAACGTTACTAATACAAAAACAACACCAACACTCACCAACGGAAAGTCTTATTTAAATTCTGTTTTCAGCTTCGATAGCCGAGACCATACCGGATTTTCCCATTATCATTGCGCATATAATTTTGACCACCTGAGGTCTAAAGAGTCTCTCGAACGTCATGAACACACATTACAGAATTTCCGAAATCTCCCCAAGCTGTATCACAGATATGACGTCACCATTCAGTAATGAGCGGCGCTCTTCATTTGTAATTGTATACGAAGAAGTGTTTTCGTGCGTACACTCCTAATCGATTTTTTTTGGAAAACTCGTTTGGAAGAGAGTAAGATCCTTCCTGATTCCCCTCCTATTTCAAATATTTCTATTGACACTCTGAGATTACAAATTGTAGATTTACTGCCTGTGAAAGATCTCCATTGGTACTTAGTACAGATACCAATTAGGATTAAAGACATTTGACTCAATTCTTCTTTAAATTTTCCAAATCCAAATGTTCTCACTCGATGATCGCGTAGGCTCAAAAACCATCTAACTGTAACGTGTCTGGTATTTCTCATCTCGAGTCGGGTAGACTGGTACATAGAGTTTCCCGCCAGATATTAACAAGTATTCATTATGTTGCATAACTATATTGTTTATAATATGAGGTTTTGGGCCACCTTAAGATTTGACCTAAAACAAAATGGCGGCCAAAAGACCAATTCTGACCAAAAATATGCTAAAGTGTATATTTTTGGTTGCAATATGCACACAGAACCCTGAATCTCCCTCAGTTTAATTTACAAATGCGTAGACATAAAAAGTCTTTGCTATTGACGTATTAACATTTCAAACGATCCACGGAATTCAAAATCGCTGCCACAGAAGTTCAACACAATTATTGATTACCTTACGTTTATTCCTACGAATATGAATGTAATATATCACCCTAATGTCATTCATGCACAGTTCTTTGTGCCAATATGTGGCATGGCGAATTTTCGGCATTAGCCTTGTTGGATATCCTAATATCGTGGGATTTACAATGTAGCCACCTGTCTATCATCGAACTTTAAACTCTAATTTGTAACGTAGACACATTTGAAGGAATTGTTGCTTTATACGAGTTAATCTAGATTCAAAATATGTACGAAAATGCACTGTTTTTACTATACGTCATTGTGCAAATCCGCCTGGTCTTTCGCAGTGATTCAAAAGCTCCAACAAACATTTTCAATAAGTACTTAAAACATTTGTGGTTATTGAGTAGACTAAAAATAAGAATCAATCTCTAGGTAAATGAAAGCAATTGAAAATCTATACTGTAGGTAACATCTGTTAAGCAAGTTATTATCGTGAGTATTTGGTGAGATAACAAACACAATACTGCCACGCAACCGCGTGTCATTTCACTGGTCAAACTGGTCTATTTCTATGCGCAAGCTATCATCATCGTAATACCGCAGAGAGGTCCGTATTGACATAATTTTTAAACACTGGTTTAGGTTGCAGCTTGATCCCGTCGGCGTAGAATGATCCGTATAAACTATGTGCAAAAGCATGTTAAAATGTAAAATTGGATAGACGAGTGAGCATGGCGCTACCTCAGGGCCCTATGGAGGCATCATGTTCCCCTTTTGGCTACCACTATGACTAATGTTATTTTCACAAGTGAGGCAGGGGTGGTAATTCCTGTATTTTATAATTCCTTAAATATGAAGGATTAACATTGTCTGTCGACAGTTGCGTACTGGATCAAAAATAACAGCTCATGTGCTAAAGTATATACTAATGAACGTGAGAATACTCGGTTTAAAAGTAAATGGAAACTTTGTAAAAACTCAATGGATAACTTATCGTCTCAGTAACAAACTAAACGTCTTTTTGCAACGAACAAATTGGAAATTGAATCTTTGAAGTTATATGGAAATGCATGTGTTTAGATCTATTATCACTTTTTATGTTATTAATATAATACTGACTTCAAACTCCTATGCTTCACACATACTACCCATGTAAAAAACCCGCTTTTAAAATAATAATAATACATATAAATAATATATACCTCGACATGTTAAAAGCAGCCTTTTCCCAAGGGATTCAACCGCTGTTGCCAATTAAGTTATTACATGCCGTCAGGAAATCGTCAAATTCAGTTTCGCTTACAAGCTCAGGCCGGCAAGCTGGCCCAGCGCACATCCCTATCAGCACTTAGATGTTGTAATAGTCCCCGTAACAGCTCCCCAAATGTCGGTTGGGTAACGATGCCTTGAGGTTAATTAAGTATCTTGCCCAGGGCACAAACGATATAAGGACCTATCTATAGCAATTTTGTGGGGAGGTCTGCATACGTAGAATGCCGTACGATGAGATCTTCTGGAGTAATACTACACTGCATTCGTGCGTTTTGTTTGTCTTGTTACGACATCCCGGACACTTCTTTCTATTAATATTTTGTGAACAGGTTTCTGGCATACGAAAGCATAGAAATTTATTCTAACTGGACTACGTAACTTCATTGCAATCTTAGTAATTGAAGAAATGAAAATTGAACTGTAGGTAAATCTGTAAAAGAAAGTATATCGTGAGTATTTGTGAAGATACAAAACAATCTGCAACGCAAACACCGTTATACACTTGCGTCAAATGTCTATTTCTATGCGCATTGCTATCATCAGCTTAATACCGAGAGAGTCGTATTGACATAATTTAAAACACATGGTGTTAAGGTGCAGCGGAGCCCGTCGGCGTAGAATGATCCGTATAAACTATGGCAAAAGGCATGTTTAAAAAATGTAAAATGGATAGACGAGTGAGTATGGCGCTAACCTCAGGGCCCTATGGAGATCATGTTCCCCGTTTGGCTACCACTATGCAAATGTTATTTACGGAAGCAGGTGGTAATTCTTATGTTATAATTCCTTAAATATGAAGGATTAACATTGTCTGTCGACAGCGCGTAAACTGGATTCAAAAATAAACAGCTCCAGCGTGATAAAGTATATACTAAGTGAGAAGGAGAATACTCGTTTAAAGTAAATGGAAACTTGTAAACTCATGGAGAAACCGTATCGTCTCAGTAACAAACTCGTTTTGCAACGACAAAATTGGAAATGAATCTTTGAAGTTATAGGAAATGGATTGTGTTTAGATCTAGTAGCACTTTTTATGGTATTAATATAATACTGACTTTCAAACTCTATGCGTTCACATACGACAGGTAAAACACTCAGGTAAAAAATAATAATAATAATAATAATACTAATACTCCGACATTGTAAAGCGCCTTTTCCCAAGGATTCAAAGCGCTGTTGCCAATTATATTACGCTTGCCGTCGGGACATCGTCACATCACCCCCCCCCCCCCCCCCTTAAAAAAATTACCCCCCCCCCCCCCCCCTTTCGCTTCATCTAGGCCGGAAGCTGGCCATAGCGCACAATCCTTCAGCACTTAGATTGTAATATTCCCGAACAGCTCCCCAGATTTCGCTTGGGTAACGAGGCAATTGAGATTAAGTATCTGCCCAAGGAAACATAAAACGATAGAAGGACTATCTATAGCAATTGTGTGGGGCGGTTCTGCATCCGTGGAATGCGTACGATTGAGATCTTCTGAGTAATAACACTGCAATCTTGCGTTTGTTTGTCTTGTTACGACACACGGACTTCTTTCTAGTAATATTTTGTGAAACAGGTTCGTGCATACGGAAAAGCATAGAAATTTAGAATCTACTGGACTAAGTACTTCATTGCTTCTTGCGTTTGTTTGCCTTGTTACTGATAATTTGTAATCTTAGAATAGGCCAGATCGGTAAAATAACTCTTCGTTAACCCTTCTCACAACGTTGTTCTTCATTCAGGGCCTCACTGCAAAAACGGTTTAGAGATTAAACACTATTTTGCAAAATATTCCTAAAATTTCAGATATATAAACATGCAAGTCTAGTTAATACAATATATGGATGTAGCCTATTTATTTTAAGATAAGCTCAAACTTAGGATCGACCTTGTCATTTCACTAATAACCAGTAAATTCAGCATTGCTGTAGAAATTAATGTGAAATAATGAACTTCAAGTATATTGTTATCCACGGTAACAGAACATAGGAATTAATGACACGAAAAATAAGTCCCACTGTTATCTCAGTAGACGGCAATAAATAATTAATTAATACTCAAAAGCCCACATTGCTATCTACAGTAAAACATATTGTGCTTAGTAGACAAAATGGTCATTAAACAAATTGGTATTAAACAAACACATATGACTTTAAAAAAGAAAAAAATAAAAAGTTTAAAAAAAAGGAATATTCTAATAGCCACCCAGAAAGTTCTAAGGGATTGCTTGGTAGTGTTTTTGTGTTTGTGTGGTGAGTATATTGGTGTGTCTGGTTAAAAAATTCTGAAACAATGTTAACTCTAAAAATAATTGCCCGGTGTTTCCAAATTAAATGCAAATTTTCATATAAATAAATACAAACGGCATTTGATATAGAGACTTCTCAAAACAAGGTCAAAGCGCCTTACAAAATAGAGTAGTTAATTTACTATTTAGCCTAAAACATAGTAATTTACAAACAGGGATTGTAACGATGACCCATGAGATAAGTACTTAACATCAACCTATAAAAATAAAAAAAAGAAAACAAGCTGCACAATTAAAATCATGTGAGGAAATAACAAAAACACTAATTTAAGCACCCGATCAACTCGTTAGGAAATAGATGAAATTTAGAGCTTTCTGACAAGAACAATGGACGTGAGTGGCGAACAGAGATGGGCAAAGAGGTCCATAGGCTAGTGGCCGGCATTGCTGACAGGCCCTTCACCACCGACCTTTTTGTGCGGGAAAAAGGAGGAGCGTATTGTATTCTGCAGATCGCCCAATCCTGGCTGCCGGAACATACAAAGAGAGGTATTCGGACAAGTAATATGGCAATGTCCGGAAAGCCCTTGTAAGTAAGACGCATAAGCTTAAAGATAACGCGCTCACTAATTGGTAGCCATGGAGCTCTATAAGGAGTGGTGTGGCTGGTTGTTTCCTCTAACAGATCTGAACACCAGCCTGGTGCTCTTATTCTGCAAAATCTGAAATTTACTTCCGATCTCTGGGGCAGACATTCCATACAAAAGTGAATTGCATAGTCAAGGCGAGAAAAATCGTGAAACGGACGAGATGATGGGACACTCTAAATGTGAAAAGCGGCGGATCCGTTAAATATTCGAAGGTGGAAGTTAAAAGACGTAATGAGACCTTTACATGTTCAGTCATAGACATTGCTGTCAAACACGACACCAATGTTTTCTAATTGCCGAGGCTGGGGAACATCCACTGTCCGACCCTGATGGTAATATCTTTGAGGCGACTTGGTGTAATAGGATGAACATACGATGAAAAATTCTGTCTGTCATCATTTAAATTTGAGTTTGTTACAGCGCATCCACTCACTATTTCATCAATGACAAAGAGAGAGTCTTTTGACAGCATGTTGGCATCACCGTCAAAGTTTAGGCTCAATGTCAATAGAGCTGCACATCATTCAGCATACATTGGTAGCAATATTGTGCTTCGGATGAGTGATGCGATACAGTATGTATACATTAAGAAAAAGAGAGGCCCGACACAGAACCCTGAGGAAGACGAAGGAGATGATGCTGGTTGAGATTGCATCCCCAATGCGCAAACGAAAAGAGCGGTTCTGCAGATAAGACCGAATCCACTGTAAGGCAGTTCCTTGAATTTTGAAAGAGTATTCACGTAACGTATCCAAAGAATGGCATGATCAAAAGTATCAAAAGCTGCAGAGAGATCAAGCAGCACAATAGCAATTGCATGACGTGTGAATTGCATTGAGGACACGCTTGACACGCAGAAGTGCCGTGTCCGTGCTGTGACGTTCTTTGTAAGCTGACTTAAAACTTTTCTTAAGTATTTGAGACAAGATGATCCTTTATCTGGCACTCACTATTTCTCCATGAAAACTTAGACACGCAGCTAATATTGACACAGGGCGATAGTTTTTTGAGCACCTCTGTCTAGGGAGGCTTTTTGAGAATGGGTGTACGGCAGCTTCCCGGAGCTTAGCTGGGAAAATACCAGTGCGGATAGACTTGGTAATGAGCCGTGTTAATGGCTCGGCCAGAGTTGCAACATTCTCCTTAAGTAACAAACCCACAATGGAATGGTGTGTAAGGAACATGATTTTGATAGAGTTGACATAATCACCTTGGTTAACTCTTCAACAGTGACTGGATTAAACTCAGTATTGGACGGTCTCATCAAGTGTTGTCCCGCTTGGATCATTCATGCGAGTGGGACCTGGAATAATTATCAAGTCCGTCTGATTTTGTAAACATTGTCGCTGAAAAATGGCAAATGACGTATTAGTTCAGCTAGCTGACTTGCGTTAGGAAGTGTTTAGTTTTGGGGTTCAGAAGCTTATTCAGAGTACAACATGGTTTTTGTTTTTAGAATTTTTGCTAATGTTTTATCTCTGTAATAAAACCTCCTGTTAGCATGATGGAATGAGGTTACCATCACTGATGATGGCAAAGTGTATGCAGCCAGATCGACACTATTTCTGTACTTTTACCCATTTTAGAGACTATAAACGTCTTACGTTCACGTCTGGCATGCATCAATATCCTTTATTAACCAAGGTGATCGTGGTCTAATAATGCGGGAATGCATGTAACGGTTCTTGGGTAGTGGCCACCCACCGTTACCCCTATCACGAGTGAGCCAAAGGTTATCTATAAGTCATTAGAGTCATGGCCCAAAATTATAGAAACTAGGCAAAGTTGCTGGTGTATCATGTTGTTATTTTCATGACCACTGGATACAATGGTGTTGGATAATGTCCGACACGTACTTTATTCCTCTTTGTTACCTACTATATGGCGCCTTTGTTCGAAAACTGTATTGTCTCTCACTCAAAACTGTGGTTTAGGCAATTAAAATACTTTTTCTAAACCTTAGTGCTTTCACTTTGGTCAAGTATGCTTGAAAATACTAAACATGTGCTAGTATCGATGAAGAGTGTTTAGCCATAGAACATCGATGGTTTAGAAATGTGACCGTGTGACTTTTCTTATTGAGTAACAACGTACAACCACCATTTTGTTGGTTGGGGGTGGGAAGATGAATAGTAATTAAAATTTACCATTACAAAATAATATTCGTGGTTCTCAATAACGCGCTGTTCCTGACGTATCTTATTATATATTTCGCCGTAGGTTGTTTATGGTGGCGTCCCGTTTGGTACGACCCTGTGAAAGGGGACTAATTTACCTTCCGTGGAAAGACCCGTTCAGCTTGAAAGAGCTAATAGTAGCTCAGCACCAAGCAGGTAATTTAGCTTTTAGCGAAGTATTAATTAAGGGCAACGATCTTAGGTAGTGCATCCTCCGTCCCTAACTCAATCAACAGTTTACTATACGGTGTCTTTGTCTCTTGAAGAAACTTTCAGAAGGTTTGGTAGCACCTGAATTCCCTCGAGTAAATTTGCCACACCTGAATTTGTGAACACGTGAAAAATCGCAACTAACCAAAAACCAATAGGACAAATACCTGTTGCTCTTCGGTTTTCTTCGTCAACAACCCATCGTATTGCAGTTTTATACAAGGACTCTGGAGAAAATTAAAAGACATGGATGCGCACTTTGCTATCATACATACTTTGCCCTTAGGGGTCTTTTACGATCTCCTTTCAGTTTGATTACTCCAGACTGATGTACTACCCTCTCTGGACGCGCATAAATCCCCCGCAGCGCTTGCAAGTGGCTGTAATCCTGCTACAACTAACACGGGCATCCGTCTGCTCATTCAGGCCACGGTAAGCGTATTTAGCCGGCTGACTATGTATACAGTGGTAGACTATGGACCCATCTTTTTCACATTCATGCTGGGACAATTGAATCTAATTATTAAGAACAATATACAGATGTGAACTTAAAAAGGAATTTATTATGGGAATAACAGCCAATTTTTGAGAAAAAATAAAGATTTGATGACGTCCCGGCATTGATTGGTTTATTATTTTGCTTCGGGGGGACCAATTCAGGTAAAAGACGGGACGTTATCCCTACATGAAAAAATAACAACCGATTTATAGGCATCGTACGTCGGTTTTTGAATCTCTTGTAGGGAAAAGGTAAATTTTGTGACTGTTGACATTATACGGTTTGTCTTGGAAGAAAAAATAAGTAGCACTTGGGCAGAGGGTTCATATGTACCGACCTTGATTTAAAATAGTCGGATTTATATATATCGGTCGCCCTCCGAAGAGCACACTGATATCTTACCTGACACGTGACCTGTACCTGATACGTGACACCAACTATTACTCTCGTTACCGTTTATAAATACAATACGGCAAAAGCAGCAAGCATTCTGATCTCTGTTGTCACAGCGTAATCGATCAGATGTGCGGACTATACATGTGCGTTCTGTACAGGGAGGGTAGGACACCGATCTGCTCGATTTGGGCAATTGGGGATTTCCAAACGGTAATGGTGAAACTGCTAAGTGCATACTATGGCAGTCTCGGTCCCAGTGACATTAAAAAACGCATCTCTTAAACCTTGTTCAAAAGATTTTGTAATATCATGAGAAATAAGAAAAAAATATGAAGTTCACATCACTCATGCTTCGGTAAATTAACCTGTGCATAACTTCACAACTCCAGAAAAACTTCGCCATCAAAAGTAATCTTTATCAAACATAATACCCTTGAACACATGGCTACAGAGCTATGGGCTCTGTAGCCATGCGCACCGATACACTCAATATCAAACAGCCTATTATAATCTTATACACCCCAAAACCATTGCACTCTGGGTCTGCTGTGGCGTGCTGTTGCATGCAGGCCAGCATATTCATATGAAGTCAAATAGGTTTTGATAGATAAATCTGACTCAAGAAGATGTAGATGCTGATGATATCACCATCAATATTTAGAAGAGGTTGGTGTGAGTGATTGGAAAGGGAAAAACGCGCATTCTGCACAAGGCCAAAGTTTACCTGTCAAACCAAGGCACATGTATTACTCGTATTTGAAGGAGAACAAAAAATA
>JAMKCH010055169.1:0-60165 GCA_023653785.1 Ophioderma brevispina | reverse complement strand
TAGGAGTGAAAAAAATCAGATATGTTACTATTCAAAATTAAAGTAATTAATCATATATTATAGTATCATATTATATACCGTAGGAGGCCAGAAATTATAATTAATAATCTTAAATAAAATAACCTTTTAATATGCTGAGAGCATCAATTTTAATTTTGTCATACCGTGCTCTTAACTGTGTGTCTATGGGAACAATAAGGGGATTTGAATTTCTGAGAAACTATAAGATGGTATAAATTTGGCTATATTTTGCAATGACTTATTTTACTTGGTTTTCTAGAGTAGATCTAATGAATTATTTTGGGTCAAAACCTTAATGGAGTTTGCTGAGTGAGGGGGTGGGATATGTGCTAACCACTCTTTTTCGTAGAGTGACAAGTCAATTGGCCGATAAGGTCATAGGTCAAAGTTCGGATTTTCATTTTTAATGTGGGTATTGTTTCTTACGTGACCCCATTTACTTGTGTTGGTCATGATCAAACTCCCACAGGAAAGTGGGTTATCTTGGTTGGGTCCCTAGACCCCCCCCCCACCTTGGGCACTAACGGAAGTTTTTTTTAGTTTGGCATTTTGTCACCTGGCTGTAACTTTTTGTCTTTGCCTTCCGTTGTCTACAAAAACACACACTTTGCTGATTTTGGTCAAACACTTGTGTCTGTAATGAAGGATGTGATATAATCACGTTCAGCATTTCCACATTATTATTTACGTTTAGCCTTGATTCCTGTTTAACCTACTGCTATAACCTACTGCATGCTCATGCTTACATAATCTAATTTGGCACACGTTCACTTTCCCAATATTTGCTTTTGCAATTGACATTTATTGCATAGTGCTGATTTCCAGAGAATCTTTTTGTATTAAACTACGCAGTGGACAGTAGGATACCTAATACCACTGTGTAACCCATGAATAATCACACAGAACCACGAGTAATAAAATGATCTAAGAATGGAGAATAACAACTGCTTCCTGAACTGACTTCATCCAAGGCAAATTTTTTTTTCAATTGAGGAATGTTCCAGGTAATTTGCTAATAAGCTGGTCACTTCTACGATGTGTCCTTCTGGTTATCTGGTTAAAGATTTGTGTCGTTCATTGCGAAACTACCGCAACACCTGGAATGATCAACAGGTTTTTAATTAATAAAGAAGAAGAATAAATGGACACGATTATGCTGCTGCGGCCCGTGCTGCTGTCCGCTGCCGCTGCCGCTGCTGATGATGATGACGACGACGACGAGGTGTTTATTATAAACCGAAGTCTAACTAATACTTACCATCTTTGCAAAAAATACGCTGAGGGTCAGAGCAGTGTCTCCTAAAGCTGTTTTTTCTGGCTGGTCAGAATTTCCCGTCTGAAAAAAAAGTTTCTTAGATTTCACTAAGAGTAGTCATGGTGAACCGCTTGGGGATGTCCATGGCAGATAATTTGTAATGTTTCCTGTTTGCGTACATTAAATCATTTTTTTGTTGTTTGCAGCAGTGTCACTGACATTTTACATGTATTTTAAAGCGATTAGGAACTCTGACCTTTTCCGCATACCTTACACGGGTTGGTTATTTCATGCGTTTATCGTCTGTACTTGTACATCACATGCCTAGGCGATAATTTGCTTATTTTTATCGTTTTTTAGGCAATATTGATGCTTTTTCTGGTAAAAAAGTAGCCTTATTTAATAAGTAGGTAATTCAAGATGATCCTAGCAACTCAATTTGTGTTTATGGTTAACAGGATATCAGTTAGATGTATAAATCTCTCAACTTTTATAGGTCATAGGACGAGGATGTGGGCACGAATTCCCTTTAAATGGACTGAAAACAATGGCAGGACATCAAACACTTTATCAAAGCACACGACGTGTCACAAAGTGATGGGGGTCACTCACGCTTTCACATACGTGGATCCAGGGTGTTTCAGGTTTTTTTTGGGTACAGCTCAGCTTTCGATTCTCAGATTTAAAAATAGGGGGTAGACATGCCAACCTAACAGCACCTACGACATCAACTTTCCGGCATAACCCGCGTGCTAGTCTGTTTCAAAGATTAACGGAGGGAGGGCTATCTTACTCATATCGAATGGTCACACACAGACTGACTAACGGCTAGCCTGGTCACGAATATTTAAATCTAAATGATAATCCACTAACCTCGACGATTGACGTCAATCATTTTTTTCTTAAATATCATGATATTACTAAGATCTATGACGAAGGTTTAAGAAGCTGATTTTGTAATTCACTGAGACAGAGACTGCCATAGTCAATCTTGTAGCAGTTCCCCAAATTACGTTTGCAAATCCCCAATGCCCAAATCGAGCAGACGCGTTCTACCTCCCACCCCCGTAATACTGGATTATCAATTTCATTCAATAAACAAGTTTGTAAAATAAACATTCAGTGGTGAATACATGCGCTATAATACATATCTCTTCTGATCCTGATATGGTAACACTTTCACTGTGGCATTTAGTTTGTAAATTTACCATGTTGATTTTCGAATTCCCCCACACCAGCTGATAGTACTTTTGACCTGTCTATTTTGCCAATGGCTGATGGACACTCGCGAGGAATACAAACCTTCTAAAAAAGAAGACCTCACAATACGGTAGGATTACATTCGACATTGTATTCCGCTAGCCGGAAATTGACTTGTACGAAATTATTCCCTCAATCAATGGGCATGTGAACTCAGGATCCATGTATTGTCGTCCACAGCAAGAACAACCTTATGTACATATTTCAAAACATATCTTGATGATGCAAAAGAAGTGAATTGAGATCTTGGATCGCAAAATAGACAATAAATTTTCCTGTAATAGGCAAGTGTTATGTGTGCAGAGTGGCAGCATATTACTCCCCCTCAAGAAACATGCAACATAGACTTATTTTTTATATTATTTAAAGTATTAAAAATAATAAGTTTTAAAATTGCATGGGCCGACACATAGGTAAAAATTTATGAATTTTTAAAACGGGTTGCCCTGAGTCCCAATGATACTCCCCCACCTTGACACCCTATGTTTTTAGCTTCTCTCTCAATATTTTAAAATCACTAGTGCCATCACTGTGTTTGCGAGATATAAATTCCGATTAAAACACGCAAATGAAACAAAAGAACACAAATAATATCGTATAGCAGGAATCTTACAGCCTGTACTGAGTTAGCATCTATTGCTTCTTGCGCTAAAGCCACCAAAAGAGAATAGGCTGGGTAGAAAAAACAAAACAAAAAGAAATCCATACATCATAAGCAAAATTATGTTTTTATTTCGATGTACATAATTTGATAAAATCCTATATAAAAGAAGAACGTTGAAGTATGGAAATAACTTTCTGAATAAAAAATGTTTTTAAGGATTTACAGCCCAGTTGTTAACGATCGAGTTACCATTTTGATCCATATCATTTAGTATTTTAAGTATTGTAGTATTAAAAATTGTAACTGAACATTGCCCGTCATTGAGGTTATTACTGGACTGTTTGCAACCTTAAATTTCCCCGCCTTATGGTGAATTCAACATCACCATCGGTTGCTAACTAGTTTACTCCTGTTCATCCGGTTTTATCTTGTTTCTAGTGGTTTCTAAAATAACGACTAGGGTTTACCGCCTGGGACCGCCATGAGGCCAGGATTCAAACGGCGGTTGAGTTTTGAGCCGCGTTCTTAACAAATTACCGCTGTGATACTTTTTACCGCTTCAGGTAGTCTTAATAAAGCTTATTTTCCTCGAATTTGTTTTCTTGTCACTCTCCCATTTTCCCCTTATGGATTTTATTGCAAAAATCCGCATTTTGGGTAAAAATTGTGCTGCCGGATGTTGCAAACATCGCTATCACCAACTCGTTATTAAAGTATGATTATCCTGCTTCGTTGATAGAGAAATAATTGGACACCGATTTCACACATTTGAGCATTTTTTTCCCTAAACCTTATATAGGATTACCGTATACTAATCATATTGATGACTTTTTCTAGTGTTACTCAACATGCTACAATATACTCACCTTATACTAGGTAAACAAGGCAGATATTAGCACCACATAGATCGTTGATTTTACCATAACCTTCGTGGAAATTTTATGTCTGAAAATACAGAGAACGCATGCAATGCAATTATACTTAAAACCATTAGGTTTATAACTTAAAAAGCATAAATTAATGTATTTATTTATTATTTATTTCTCTATTCCAAACCTCAACATGCTCATGTTCCGGAAGGCATACTTCGAAAATGCTATCCGCAATTATTGCAGTTATGGTTTGTTTCCAAGAATTGAGTTGAAACCAGGGATTGTAGAAATTACTCAAATTGCCCATGTGATGGTCTTAATAATCTATCATACCTTTTCCAATGTCCTGATAACCAGTTAGGAATTGAAAGAAACCGAAGCACCAAACATAACGAAGCATTGAACTGTAAATGCAGATTTTCGTTCCTTTGCCCACGTCTAATGAAACACATACAAATATATTTTTTTCTAAAATTAATGCAGGTTTATCCTTGACAATCTCACCCAATCAAATCAATCAAATTTTTATTCATCAAAACCAATACAGTAACGGAAAGCAATACCAAGGTAGCATAGCCAATATACGATGAGTAAGTAGAGTATAGATATATTAACACTACAAGTGACAACTGAAGTATATACACCAAGCTTATTGCTCTGACTTAATTCAAAAATTTCGATTTTTACCCCCTAACGTCACTCTACACATATTTAGCATACAAAGAAGTAAAATGTTTAGACACAAATTATAGAATTATACTAAAGCCATGTCTTGATTAATTAATCAATTGATTTATTGATTGATCATTAAATTGATTGATGAATTAATGATGAAGCGCTCATTGTTTAACCAATAACTAATCATTTATTTTCAATGATTGACTAATTGATTGACTCATCGTCTTGTGAATTAATTCATATAGATATACAGTAAGTGCGCGTACTTCAGTGAAAGGTGCTTGATTCGACTGAATAGCGATTTAGCATTTGTTCTGAAATAGTATTACTTATGAGCACACATTCAAAGCTGTGCGTTTACTTGGGTTTAATATAGAGTGCATGTGTTTCGGATTAGTTAGCAGCAATTTTTGAGGCGATCAGGATGGCAAAGTATTTTAAACAAGTAAAAAGTTTGGCATCCAAATACGCACTTATTTGACACTGATCGAAATAAAATTTATTTCGATATAGCAAATCCACATTAACACCATTACGTAAAAGAAACCTACATTACATGCTCTGATAACGAAGTAGACAGATACTGATTGACATTAATTTAAAATCACAAAATCGTAAAGTGGTGACATAATGTAATAGTCTACTTACATCAGTGGAGAATTTTGCGATGAGTTTAAATCCCATCGGTAGAATTCCTATAAATAACAACCCCTGTTACAAAAATAGCAAATTTATATAACTCTGAATTACATTTTAGCATTTAGAATTGGGAAACACTGTATATTCACGCGTCAAATCCTATTGCGCATTTTGGTTTTGGCTTTTGAGACCAACTCATTTTCCCGATAGGAGTAAATGGACTTGTAGGTAAGCCCTCACGCAAAAGTACATTATATTTTGACTCAAAATATGACACTACTAGGAATTGTTATGCCTATGCTGCGTTCCAATTAAGGAGTTATTATGCTTCATACTCCTCGAGCATCGCTAAGAGGTATGCAGAAGTTTCCTTAGACACTAGAATTTCCGTTTGACTTAATTTGTTACCTACACTTAATTCGCATTTGAATTGTTGTGATTTGCAAATTGCGGGGAAATGGGAATAATTCCACCTGAAAATTACCCGCATTGATAAGTAGTTTCATTCCGAGCTAGCAAAATGCAATCTCATTACAGAAAATAAAACCCTGGCCTGGATAGCAGCATCACACTGCTTTTCATATAGTGGACATTATTAAAGTCCCTAGAGTAATTTTGCTGAATCAAAATGGATAAAATCCATCAAAAACCAGATGGTGCAATGTCTGTAACAGTTATCCTAAAATATCCTGCAATATTCGCACCTAATAAACATGCTGGCATTAAGGCAATCCTGTCCCGATCGGACCACATCACTACAACATACAAAACGTTTTTCCTCCTTGTTTGGCTTTTTCTTAATTGTTGCAACATAATACTTATGCATTATCATCCACTTTTAAGCTATTCCTGCAAATTTGAAATATTTTGGATCCTGATCGTGTCCTTTAACTGCACCAATCCCACCATACCCGCGGCGAATCGATGTAAACGAATGCTTTACGTGCAGATTGGATTTGTGACCAGAAAATTGTTACAAATACTTCTCCTACCTAAATGTCACATCTTTGTGTCTGAATTTTTTTCGGTTCAAAATTATAATACAGTACTAAAGAGGTTATCTTTTATCCAACATTTAACACTGTTTCGGGTGACTTGTGACAACCGTCTAATGTCTATCTACCAATACACTGGACGTATGTCCTCATGGCTAAAGTCTTTCAATCCCCAAACAATGGTTGGAGACCTTAACCCTCGTCGTACCAAGGGAGGGGGGGGGGTGATTACCACCCCCCCCCCCTGAACTTTCTCCGGCTGCGCTAAAATGCTAAAAAACGTTCGTAAAGCTTCTAGGTAATCGTTCTCCCCCATAAAAAAGGAGATATCCTCACTCATCCTTTTCCGTTATTTTTAGCGAAAAAATGTGAAGTAGCACCTTCACCGTGGTTAGGTTATGCCGCGCGTGTCAAAAGTCAAGGGTCGGGGGGTGGTTGCCACCCTGTAATTTTTAAGCAAATATTAAAAAAAAAGGTGCATTTTTTGAAATATTATCACAAGGATGGCTCTAAAATTCTATGTTTTATGTAAAACTAGCCAATGCCCGCCCACATTTAGACCCCGAAAATCCGATATTCCTGCATTTTTAGCGCAAAATTTGATTTTCCGCCTATTTCTTCGGGGAGGAAAATGCCCAATTTTTGCCGACTCGTTGACTGATGAGTCATTGTGTGTGACGCCAGACTAGTTATGTCGGTACTTGTGTTTGGTATCAATGGAAAGAGTAGGGCCATAGCTAACCATTGTCATGTCGGGGGGGGCGAAAATCCTGAGGCGATCGGTGCCTTTATAACAATATCTCGAGGGGGTGGTAACCACCCCCCTCCGTAAACCGTGTTCAAAAAAAAGGCGTTGGTAAGGACGAGGGTTTACCCACAGAAACTCAACAAATTCTTTGCTAAGCGCACGCACGAAAACTTCTTGTAACATTACAAATGAAGAGCGCAGCTCATTACTCCTCATTACTGAATGGTGACGTCAATTTGTGATGACACTTGGGGAGATTTCGGAAATTCTGCATGTGGTGTTCTGACGTTCGAGAGACCTTTTTAGACCTCAGTTGGTCACAATTATATGCTCAATGATAATGGCAAAATCCGTTATGGTCTCGGCTATTGCAGCTGAAAACCAGAATTCAAATCACAGACTTTCCCGTTGGTGAATGTTGGTGTTTTTTTTTTTTTTTTTTTTTTTAAGAATTTTTAAATTTAGGGTAAAAGTACTCCTAAATAATCGTATATTATGCGTGATTATAATTGGACTAGTGAGATGTACTATTTGTGTCGGCGTCACTTATCAATTTTGAACACACTGTCTCTCTATGGCCAGTTGACATTAACGTTTACTACGTTGCCATTGCCAATATGCATGGCTACTTTCCCGGCAAGTGGACCAAGTTTGAATTGGGAAAAGCAATGGGAGTATTGATTGCTGTCATAATTATATGCGAGTGAACTCTGTTTTGACTCAGAAAGGGCCAGTTGCGGCGCGATCATGCATGTTTGCTGACACGGACAATTTACACACAAGATTTACTGCATTCGGTTGTGGTGGTAATACGCAACGAACTCGGTTTCATTTAAACTTAGTTCAGTCAGCCGTGGTTTTATCGAAAGGCGCTATAGATAGTCGAGAGTTATTTGCATAAAAGGAATGTGCCGGTCTGTGACTAGCGTCGGTGACTAGAAGCGATTTACGCATACATTAAACTTTTATACAGGCTTCAATACTGTAGGTTTGTTTGTGCGCACAGCAGTTTATAAACTGGTCGAAAACCAGGAGAAATGTTACTGTGTAGCATTAAAATTATCCAGCAGGCCAACCTTTCTATGTACACTTCGTAACATGGTGATGAATATCACTGATAAGGTTAAAAAATTAAAGGAGGAGGGGGGGGTTTAAAATAAACATTTTCAGTTATATTAAACTCCTTATAGAATGTTTCGAATCCGTCAGCTCCCTTGCTGCTTCAAATTGGTGTTATATTTCAAACCCAATTTGCTGCTATTTTTTCACAGCAAGAACTCACAGACTATTTTTTCTTGAAGTGTGTCAGAAATAAGTATTGTCGGTAACACCGTGATTACACTATGCGCGCTACAAATAACGAGCCCTTGGTATTACGTATAATATGAAACGTGTTACTTTAAGTGAGTTTATATTGGATGAATCTAATCGGCACATAATATAAGAAATATCCCTAAATAAAACGTACCAGGAGGTTTTCATGGCCATTGGAGTATTCCTGGGCGAAAAAATCGAGATTTTTCGACAATTTACACAACTGTAGCAGCAATCATGGAAGCTACCATTGGGTTTATTATATTCCCTGTGTATATTTACAAACGGCCGCATGCAATACGAAACGAAGCCGCTAAAAATATATATCACGGGGGTGACTTGTCAGCAAGTTTGCCACAAGCCTCGCCCTTGTGAACTTCGGGTGAGCACACAAAGGATAGAACTAAGCTCCGTTTAGAAATTTTTTAGTTGCAAAAAAAAAACACTTTAAAAACCTCAGTGATTTGAAGAAAATGAAAGAGGGGTGTTTTAAGATATCCTTTTTGTGATTAACCAAGGTTTTTAGTTGGCCTAAAAAACACTAACAACATCCAGAAACAATGGACATTCATGAACGGGTCGCGGTCTCTTTATTTTAAAAAAAAAAAATCGCAGGCCGCCTGTAACCACGATCTCTATACAATGGGCTTGGCTACAACAACATTAAATTGTATAATTGGCTGTCTGTTCATTAACTTAGAGGTCCGGTTTTAAAAATTAATTTTTCCAAATATACTTTTTCGAAATAAATTACGAAAGAAAGTTTTGGGTATCTTTGGACATAAGAAGTTTTTTACATGACAAAAGGAGAGAGCATTTTAAAACCTTCAAATCTATTGAATTTGGGTAGTCACCTCGTTTTTGAAAGACTATAAGGTTTGGTACCATTATAGTAGAATTTTTGTGGAGGTTTTCCATGACTCCAGTTAGTAGGTAGTAAATGTTGTCGTCGGAGGAGATGATTCACGATGCAATAGGCATATTGTCCCGCCACCTTTATCTGGTATAAATGAAAAGCAACTGTTCATCAACAGACAAATCCGGAACCCTTGTTATTTGGCAGCGAATTTTGCAATCAACGAGATATAAAAGGTTTCCCCACGGGATTATTTGAATGGGTGGCATTAAAGGAGAGCTATGTGATTCTTTTGTGCGTAACCAAATGGAATCAACAGGGACCCCCCCTCTATTAAAAGTTAAGTATTCAACGATCCATTTAATGCCCATGCTAATGCACGCCCAAACACCTGAAATCAAAGCGAGGATCACGAATCAATAATTGTCCCTAACATGCTGTATTGAAGCGGCCCCTAGTTTCGTGAAGGGGTCTTGGTGCAAGAAAAGGTGCAGGGTGAGGGAACGGAATGGGGGGAAAAGTCAATAGTCACGTGGACCCAGTTTTTGGTTTGTCGTTTGTCAATAAAACCAGTGTAAATTGAATAAATTTCAAGAAGAAATATGTTTTCAAGTTGGAGCCCAGTGATCTTGTTGGGTCCAATGAGAATAACAACATTTTCTTTCGCGTTTTTTTTTCCCAAAACGTATATTTTTGAAATAATTAATAAACCAGACATCTAAGTTTAATTGAACAGACATGATGAAATGGAGCCACGGGCGTGGACAATCTTTCGTCTACCACACACAATCGCCATTCCGAGACCCTGTTTCAGAATTGTATCCATCCCGGGTGGCACGTTTTATAGACACTGCAGCCATCCCATCCCATACCGCCAATACAATGAGCTCACTGAAGTTGCTTGATTCTGTAGTCGTGTGGCGGCTTATAGTGGGGGGGGGGCTGTAGTGAACAGATCTTATGTGATTGTGCAAATTTCCGGATAAAATTGTGAATTTATTGGTACACAAGTACTTTTATTACATTGATAATCACAAAAATTGATGGAACACTTGCCCCACATTCCCTTCATGGCCCCCATCTTGGATTCAAGGTTACACAGTGGTAAAATTTTTAAAATTTCCGATTGTTTGAACAGCCCCAGGAATGACTGTCCGGTTCAAGGATTCAAAAAAGGTATAGTTGATACTAACCTGTGACTATAGTTTAGGAATTATGGTGTAAAAACTGTAAAAATGTTAAAAATTTTCAATTTTGGTTTGGTACAAAGGGGCAAAAATTAAAAGTTGCTTCCAATTTTTGTAAAATGTTGTTCAAATTGTTTGGTTTAGCTCATAGAAAATTAAATATAAGAATAGTTTTTACTATCTTACTGTCTGGTTATTGACCAAAATGGCGAATTAAGTCAACAGCTATAGCAGCTATGATTCTATTGACCTGTCCTATTTTGTTTGGATAACGTGAAACTATACTCGTTCGCGCTGAATATGAGCTGGGGGAAAATTTTTGGTTATATCCATTAGGTGAAATAGGAAAAGTAATCTTTTCAAGAAGTCGTTCGCTGCCTTACACTAGAAAATATTTATCCTCTTCCATGTGCTTCGACTATTAAGAACAACGTTGAACCATCTTTGAGTGGGTATTGACCTATTGTATTTGTCGTATTAAGCTGGTATTAGTTAGGTAAATGTACAGGGTGTCCCCAGAATGATAGTAACCCATCGGATACCCAAAATGTTTTAATTTTTTTCCATAGAAAATCATACATAGGTAAGCTGGTTTAATAATATCCACTCCCAACTTCATTATACTGTATTAACCTTTCATAAGAATTTTTGAATCTGTGAAAATCCGGACTAACCGAAGTGAAAATACACTCAAGTGTAGAGGTGTGATTTTCAATCCTTTGGGCAAAGTGAAAAAAATGATGTGTTTTGTTATCCCTCGACTTACCAGCCTTTTTTGCATCACATATCCTCTTTTGGAAACTCTTATGAAGCACTTATACTTTTGATTTGGGACCATAATAGCTAATGTCATAATTCTCTTCCCTTGTATACCAGATAAGTACCATCATGCCCTTTTATGGCATCACAGTGACGTCATAAGACCATTAGGCAGCAAATAGTGTCAATTTCAGAAACACAAGTTACAATAGGCGAAAATTTCAATTTTGCAAAAAATGCTAACACCAAAATATTAGGACTATCAGTTTTTAGCTGGTTTTGGCTCTAATCAGTGGCAAAAACAGCTTTTATATACATACAGAGGTTTTTAGTACTTTACCTGCAAAAGTACCAAAATAGAGAATAGGCCTTTCTTCTTTCTGTGGCAACCACTGAGCTTTAACTGTCTAGCGAGGTTTTGTGACAGCATTTTGACGTCGTACTTACCGGGCATATTAGTACTCATTTTGGTATGAAGGAAATGAGACCCACAGCTCTCTATTGGTACCGACAACACACGTTTTTGAGTGTTTAATAACGAATTCCCGAAGGAGACTAAAGCATGTTGTAAAAAGCTGGCCAGGAAAGAGGGTAAAAGTACACTACATTTTTTTCACTTAGCCCAACGGATGAAATCAGCACCTCTACCCCAATTGGTGTAATTTTCACTTTGGTTAGGCCGATTTTCACGATCAAAATTCTTATGAAAGGTTACGTAGAATGAATTTGGATATTACCCAGCTTACCTATGTTATTTGAATTTTCTATGGAAAAAAATAACATTTTTGGGTATCGTTGGGTACTAATCAGGACACCCTTTATGAAAGACTGATGAGGACCCCATATCACCTGTGCGGACAGCGCCAAACCCATTGTTACCATATTCTAGATTCCAATCACACCTGCCTTATACAGGTAGTATTTCACATTTTAGTGTAGTTACTTTACCAGTTAGACATCTATGATTTGACCACTGCACAGCGTATCGACCGTACGTAGAGCACACAGTATAAGAACGCACGGACTAGGAGTGCTGCAAGTTTCATAATAACCTTGCGCCCCTCACAAACAGCTTTCATCATCACCCGTAAAAAAGTACACAGGTTTGGTCCCGATATCACGCGAATCGAGTATAGCATAACAGATGAGGCAACTTTCCTTATTTCAATCCTTTAGCTAGGGAAACCATTTTTGCAAAACCACATATTAACTGAATCAAAGCAACTTTTAAAACCTTTTGATGACCCATGATACCCCAAAACTTTTCAAACCACTTTCGCATTTTTAATCCGCATACTCCGGAACTATAACCATAGATGTGTAAACTATACCTTTTTTGGAATCCCCCTCCTCGCGACCAGACAACACCATGTGTGCTTTTTATAACACATTCATAACATTTAAAATTTTTGACCCCCTGTAAACCTTGAAACCCAAGCGTGGCGGGCCATAAGGTGGGTTGCCAAGCTTCCACTCAATTTATGCATTATAATGGCCTAAATTCTTTTGCACAATTCACACATTTTATATCCGGAGCGCACACTCTTACACTACATTCCCCTGCTATTATTCCACATTTTCAATGGGAACAAATTTGTATAAATGACCGGCTCTAGTCTTAACCACCTGCTTGGGGTCTTTTTTGGATGACCAATAGGCGCGTCAGTGCCTCAATTACAACCCAGGTTTCCAGTCCATTGTATAGAGACTGTTCGAATCCCACTAATGCACGGTTCACAATCTACGTACTTTTCATGTAACCGGGGTAGCCTTCTTGTATGATAAGAGTTTCCAATTTCAGTTTAAAAACTATATTTCTCAAGAATCCCAGGGCTCTTTGATAAAATTAGGCACAAATGTTGCCATTTTTTTGATAATTTATATTTTAAAGGAAAAACGTTAAATTAAAGCGTCTGCGTTTTTATTTCAATGTTAAAAGTTAACGCGGAGTCGCTTTCATGACAACACACACAGGCCAAACCTTACCAACCAACCTATATCATTCATTTGGTGTGAATACTAACATGGCTGTTTGCAAAACGATAGCGTAAAAATGCATGGCGGCTTCGTTAATTGGGTCTACTGCCTTATCGAACGTTAAGCCAAGGAAATGGTGTTTTCGTCGCAAGGAATACTCCAATGACCATAAAACCATCTGGTACGTCAAATTTAGTGATATTTTATTATATATTTGGCCGATAGATTCATAACCAATAATCCCTTCAGAGAGAAGGAAAAATAGCTGATAGAAAGCCCGAATAGATGCAAGATTGGAAAGAGATACAGACTGGCAGATAGAGAGAGCAAAGACAGAGCAAGACACAGAGAGATCGAGAACAGAATCTGGATACAGAAGAGTTAGATACCAAGGTGAGAGAGGGTGAAAACGGATATTTTCACCCAAATGACCATTTAAAAAAAATCGATAGTCACATCTCTTCCACAAATTGTTTTTTTTCAACTCAAAGAAGATTTTCCTTTAAGATGCTAGTATTGACATGTGATGAACGGAAATGAAAGTAAGCACACCACACAAAACCATGGTCATTACCAAACGCCCCGCCATAACATTGTCCATTCCCATTAACTGTCAACGGGATTGTTCGCAAGACATCACAAAAGCGGCCTGTAAACCAATATTGTTTCCACTATGAATGTGTTTATGGCAAACCTTTCTTCGTGTTTGCATCAGACAAGAGCACAATCCTAAAAGTAATCGTTAATGCAACGCGAGAACCTTTTAACGTGTTAACTTTAAAAATTGATAATTAATTAACGCATACTCTTGTCTAACTCGGTCCCATTACTATGAAATGTACTTACCCATTTATTGAATAGGATTGTTATTCGGTTCGGGGCCGAGTTTATTAATTGGCTGAACATATAAATTACAGAAATTCTATCATTTTTTTATTTTCAAACATAAACAAGGATAATAACATACCGATCTAGTGTAAATGAAGAATTCTGAAATCTTGTTACTTACATTAATTACTGTTAGTGAATATAACCACTCATGCACCTAATAAAGAGAGAAGACATAAAGCCAGAGTCACTAAAATTCAGGGTAATAATTGCACAAAAGCGATTGATTTTGTGGACAGTGTTTTTAAAAGTGTTAATAAAAATCTGTTAAAGTACGTTTTAGTGATAGTGCCAAATCTCAAAAATTTCCCAAACGTGAGTACCGTCCTTCTGTTTTGTTTAATAGAATGTTAAATACTGCCATGTGATAAGTAGCATTCTGAAAATCGTATTCAATACTTCCTCGGACACGATTTATAATTCGATTCATCATTATGAAAAATAGCCTCATCATTGGTTAAATTACTACCACATCAACCAAACAGGCAATACAATTTGCGATTACCTAAGCGAGCTGCATTTTTAATTAAAAAGGGGTTAAGAATAGTGACCCAATTAAATTGGCAAAGCATGATTTCACTTTGATGGATAAAATGTTAGAAGTTGCCTATTCTATTTTCTGATATTAAACGTCGAAATGTTTGAAAAAAAGGTTTTTACCATCAAATCAGCTTATACTAAACGTGTAGCGTGCTATTGTGCATTTGGTAGTCCTTAGTAAAATTAATAGGCCCCCTAAGCTTGTTAAAGACAGACCCACAGTAAAATCCCCTAGTCTCCGACCCCCAACTATTCTTCTGTGCCTTTATTCATATTAAACAATCGATAAAACGTCTTGCAATCAAATCAGAGGTATATTATTATACAAATATATACTGACATGATAGACTCTTGTTAAAACTATGGCCCCGAGGTGACTGGCATGGTGCTATTTTGCCTGAGGGGCAGCCCCCGAAGCAAATAGGACTATTGGCAGTCCCGAGGGACCAGAGTTTTGAACAGTAATGCTCGAATAAAAGGCAGTATATATTTGTTTTAATATCCTGCATTCATAATTCTTGTTCTTATTGGTTAAAAGATTTTAATAAAACAATGAGTAATTGGAGATTAGCCTAGCCTAGCCTATCCCTATCCTACCTAGCCTACCAACATGACCCCTGCCGGCAGTCAATATTGCATTGTTATCGTCACCCTACTTACAGACGAAACCCCAGCAAACATGGCCAGCGGCTTGTTTTCTTAATCTGCTTTTTAGTGTGTCACAAACTTTCATGTCCATTCTTGATCACCATTAACAGCTGTAATCATTGGCTGATTTTTTTAGCCGTACCGTCACTCACTGCATTTTTTCGCGTGTATCCTGTTGCAAAATTTGTTTGGATGATCATGCTACCAGGCTGACATTGCTAAAATTGAAAGCGTAAATAGTCTTTTTTTTGGAACCGTAAATAGTTTCTTTTGAGAGCCGTAAATAGTTTCTTTAGAGCCGTTCTTTTGAGAGTGCAGATGGTATGTTATAATTGATACAATGGGGTCCACTTTTAAAACCATCATGAACAAGAATTATGAATGACGTATATAATTATTATTATTTTGCTTAGTCTCTACCCAAAAGAATAGTTTCACGTACATCTTTATACTACCAACACACCCATACACCAAAAGATTGTAGATCTTTAAAAACCTGCACTAACCTATCGAATTTTCCACGTGTCAGATTTGACACAAAGCTTCTTTGACAAGACTATCAATGAAATTATAGTAAATTGAGGACACATAGGTGATCTTTTTGTAACATTTTTTTTTTAAATTGACTCCTTTTGTTGACCCTTTTGGTCATTCTTTCGTTATAACTACCGTAATTCTAAAAACACAAAAGAATATGATACAGACCAACCGTGTGCAACCGTTCGAGTAGGAGAAGAATGTAGCTTTGTCATCTTTTAGCTCAAGTTTTTGATACTCCCGGACCATGGTTTGGTTTGGATAGCTGCGGCATTGCTGGTTGAAGCCCGGCAAACAAAAGAATACCATTAAAACCTAATTATTAAACGGCTTCAAAACTAAAACGTAGGTTGGATCCACGGTTCTTGGAGATGGACTCGAGGTTTGTTTAGAAATGAAACTGGTTCCAACTAGAAAAACCGGGCACAATCGCAGAGTAACGTGCGGTTGATTGAAGCCCGCCTCTTACGTTTGAACGGACTGTTAAAAAACGTTTTAATTTCGGATGTCAGAATGTTTTTAATAGGCTGATATGAAAGACAACGGTAATTATGAGATCATCTAGTCTGTATTCATTCGGTGTTGGAAACTCACTCAGATGATTTGCTCACGTACGTAAACTTTTGTCCTTCAAGAAAAGCACGATTGTCGCAGTAAAAGTCTTACCCTTAAAGGCCTATCAGTGAATCTTTCCAAAGGATCAAAATATTCGAAATTTTTGCAGGAGTAGTCTAAAATTGAAGTCAGTCCTGCAAAGAATCGCTAAGTTATTTTTTTTTTTCCAAATGCAAAATGCAAAAAGGAAGAAACAGCACTGTTCAAAGATGAATCTCCATTCATTGACGTGTTGTAGCTCCGGTTGGACAGTAATGACTAAAATAATCCGATTTGTCTTAGGTGTTGCTTTCCGGATAATGTGACTAGTGAGATGTACTATTTGTGTCGGCGTCACTTGATCAATTTTGAACACGGCTCATCTATGCAAGTTCACATAAGGGGGGGGGGGGGGGGGCGTGTACTAGATGACATTGCAAATATGCATGGCTACTTTCCGACAGTGGAACCCCAGTTTGAATTGGGAAAGCATGGGAGTAATTGCTTGCTGTCCATAATTTATATGCGATGAACCTGTTTTGACTCAGATGCGAGGTGCTGCTCGCGGTCAAGCATGGTTAACACGTACAATGTACACACAACGATTTATGCATTCGTTTGTGTGTATTACTGCAACGCGGTTCAGTTAAACTTTAGGTCAATCAGCCCGGCTTGGATCGAGCGCTATAGCTAGCCGAGATTATTTGCATAAATAGGAATGTGCCGTGGTGACTACTCGTGACTATAAGCGATTACGCATACATTAAACGTTTATACAGGCTTCAATACGGTGGTTTGTTTGTGCGCACGCAGTTTATAAACGGTCGAAAACAAGAGGAACCTGTTTACTGTGTAGGCTTAAAATTATCCAGCACCTTTCAATGTACACTTCGTAACATGTGATAAATTATCACTGATAAGGTTAAAAAAATTTAATTAGAGGGGGGGTTAATCAAACATTGTTCATTTATTATTTAACTCTTTATAGATGTTCGAATCCGTACTCCCATTTGCTCAAATGGGTGTTATCTTTCAACCATTGCTGTATTTTTACAGCAAAAATCAATAATATTATTTCTTGAAAGTGCAAGAAATAAGTATTTCGGTAACACCGTGATTACACTAGTGCGACTCTACCAATAACTAGGGCCATTGGTATTACTAATAATCCTGAGGGGGGCTGTTAGATATTAAAGTGATTTTATATGGAATGAAAGTCATCGGACACATAAAGAATAATGAAAATCCCTAATAAAACGTACCAGATTGTTTTCATGGCCTTGGAGTAGTCCCTTGCGAAAAAGAATCTAGATGTTTTTCGACAAAGTCACACTGTACACAATCATGGAAGCTACCATTTTTATTCCCTGGGTATATTTACAACGCCCGCATGCTACCGAAACGGAGGCCAGCGAAATAGATCACGTGACTTCAGCAAGTTTGCCACAAGCCCTCATCCTTGTGAACTCCTCGTTGAGCACACAAAGGAATAAAGCGAAGCTCGTTTAGAAATTTTTTATTGCAAAAAAAATACACTTAAAACCTCAGTGATTTGAGAAAATGTAAAGAGGGGTGTTTTAGTATATCATTTTGTGATTAACAAAGGTTTTAGTTGGCCTAAACACTAACAGCCATGAAAACTTGGACCCTATGAAAGGGGTCGCTAATATGTTTTTATCGCAGCCGCACTGTAACCACTGATCTCTATACAGGATGCACACAACCTTAATTGTATATTGCTGTCTGTTCAATTAACTGAGTTCCGGTTTTAATTAATTATTTCCAAAAATGTACTTTTCGAAATAAATACGAAAAGAAAGTTGTATGGTTACTATGGACTGCGACGTTTTTTTACATGACAAAAGGATTAGACTTTTAAACCTCAAATCTATTGAATTTTTGGGTAGTTCACCCTCGGTTTGAAAATGAGCTAATCAAGGTTTGGTACCAATATATTAACGTTTTTTGTGGAAGGTTTTCCATTGACTCCCCTTAGTAGGTAGTAAAATTGTCGTCGGAGGAGATGATTCACGATCATTAGGCATATTGTCCGCCACCTTTACTGTATGAAATGTTAGTAAAGCCAACGTTGTTCAACAGACAAATCGGACCCTGTTATTTGCAGCGAATTTTTGCAATTACAACGAGATATAAAAGGTTCCACACGGGATTAATTTGCATGGGTGGCAATACAGGAGAGCTATGTGATTCTTTGTTCGTAACAAATTGAATAAAACAGGGAGGGGCAACCCTATTAAAAGTATAAGTATTTCAACGATCCATTTAAATGCCCAGCTGTTAAGCACGCGCAAACACCTGAATCCAAAGCAAGTCCACGAATCAATAATTTGTCCCTACATGCTTTGAGCGCCCCTAGTTCGTGACTGGGTCTGCCATAAAAGTCAGGGTTAAAAAGTCAATAGTCACTTGGACCCAGTTTGTTTCGTTTGCAATAAAATCATTGTAAATTGAATAACCAGTTCAAATGAAGTAATATGTTTTCAAGTTGGACCCCAATGATCTTGTTGGGTCTCCAATGACGAAGAACATACTTTTCTTTCGTGTTTTTTCCCAAAAACCTATTATTTTGGAAAAAATTAATAAAAATCCTGGACATCTAGTTAATTGAACAGACAATAGATGAAGGAGCTCCGGGCGGGGGAACACCCCCATCTTTCGTCTACAAACCACAATAGCATGCGGAGCACCTGTTTAACAGAAGTTTGTACCCGGGTGCACTTTTAGAGACATGTCATCCCATCCCATACGCGCAAATAAAATGACCTCACTGAATTGGCTGCTTCTGTAGTCGTTGTGGAGATATAGTGGGGGGGGTTGTAGTGAAACAGATCTGTGTGAGTGTTGCAATCGGATAAAATTGTTGAATTTTGGTACACAGTACTTTATAAATTGATAATCAAACAAAAAGATGGAAGCACTGCCACATCCCTTTCAATGGCCCCCAGTTGGATTTAAGGTACACAGGGGGGGTTGTAAAATTTTTAAAATGTCCGATTGTGTTTGAAAAGCACACCAGGATGCATGTCTGGTTACAAGGATTCAAAAAAGGTATAGTTGATACTAACCTGTGACTATAGTTTAGGAATTATGGTGTAAAAACTGTAAAAATGTTAAAAATTTTCAATTTTGGTTTGGTACAAAGGGGCAAAAATTAAAAGTTGCTTCCAATTTTTGTAAAATGTTGTTCAAATTGTTTGGTTTAGCTCATAGAAAATTAAATATAAGAATAGTTTTTACTATCTTACTGTCTGGTTATTGACCAAAATGGCGAATTAAGTCAACAGCTATAGCAGCTATGATTCTATTGACCTGTCCTATTTTGTTTGGATAACGTGAAACTATACTCGTTCGCGCTGAATATGAGCTGGGGGAAAATTTTTGGTTATATCCATTAGGTGAAATAGGAAAAGTAATCTTTTCAAGAAGTCGTTCGCTGCCTTACACTAGAAAATATTTATCCTCTTCCATGTGCTTCGACTATTAAGAACAACGTTGAACCATCTTTGAGTGGGTATTGACCTATTGTATTTGTCGTATTAAGCTGGTATTAGTTAGGTAAATGTACAGGGTGTCCCCAGAATGATAGTAACCCATCGGATACCCAAAATGTTTTAATTTTTTTCCATAGAAAATCATACATAGGTAAGCTGGTTTAATAATATCCACTCCCAACTTCATTATACTGTATTAACCTTTCATAAGAATTTTTGAATCTGTGAAAATCCGGACTAACCGAAGTGAAAATACACTCAAGTGTAGAGGTGTGATTTTCAATCCTTTGGGCAAAGTGAAAAAAATGATGTGTTTTGTTATCCCTCGACTTACCAGCCTTTTTTGCATCACATATCCTCTTTTGGAAACTCTTATGAAGCACTTATACTTTTGATTTGGGACCATAATAGCTAATGTCATAATTCTCTTCCCTTGTATACCAGATAAGTACCATCATGCCCTTTTATGGCATCACAGTGACGTCATAAGACCATTAGGCAGCAAATAGTGTCAATTTCAGAAACACAAGTTACAATAGGCGAAAATTCAATTTTGCAAAAAATGCTAACACCAAAATATTAGGACTATCAGTTTTTAGCTGGTTTTGGCTCTAATCAGTGGCAAAAACAGCTTTTATATACATACAGAGGTTTTTAGTACTTTACCTGCAAAAGTACCAAAATAGAGAATAGGCCTTTCTTCTTTCTGTGGCAACCACTGAGCTTTAACTGTCTAGCGAGGTTTTGTGACAGCATTTTGACGTCGTACTTACCGGGCATATTAGTACTCATTTTGGTATGAAGGAAATGAGACCCACAGCTCTCTATTGGTACCGACAACACACGTTTTGAGTGTTTAATAACGAATTCCCGAAGGAGACTAAAGCATGTTGTAAAAAGCTGGCCAGGAAAGAGGGTAAAAGTACACTACATTTTTTTCACTTAGCCCAACGGATGAAATCAGCACCTCTACCCCAATTGGTGTAATTTTCACTTTGGTTAGGCCGATTTTCACGATCAAAATTCTTATGAAAGGTTACGTAGAATGAATTTGGATATTACCCAGCTTACCTATGTTATTTGAATTTTCTATGGAAAAAAATAACATTTTTGGGTATCGTTGGGTACTAATCAGGACACCCTTTATGAAAGACTGATGAGGACCCCATATCACCTGTGCGGACAGCGCCAAACCCATTTTTACCATATTCTAGATTCAATAGCACACCTGCCTTATACAGGTATGTATTTCACATTTTAGTGTGCGTTACTTTTACCAGTGACACTCTATGATTTGACCACTGCACTCGTATCGACCGTACGTAGAGCACACAGTAAAGAACGCACGGACTAGGAGTGCTGCAAAGTTCACTAATAACCGTGCGCCCCCTCACAAACAGCTTTCACCCGTAAAAAAGTACAACAGGTTGTTCCCCCTTATCATCGCGAATCGAGTATATAGCATAACGATGAGGCAACTAATTCCGTATCTTCAATCCTTTAAGCTTAGGAACAATTTGCAACCCCAATATTAACTGATCAAAGCAACTTTAACTTTTGACCCATGTACACAACACAAAAAACATTTTTCACCACTTTTAACGTTTTTAATCCCATAACTCCGGACATGGTCCATATAGTGTTAGGTAAAACTATACCTTACTTTTTGGAATCCTCGCGACCAGACACACACCATGGTGTGCTTTTTTAACAAACATTCAAGAACATTTAAATATTATTTGACGCCTGTTATAACCTTGAACCAAGCTGGGGGCGGCCATTGGGGGGTTTGCCAAGTGCTTCCATCGATATTTTAATGCATTATTCAAATGCCTAAAAGTAATTGTGGTGCAAAATTCACATTTATCCGGAAGCGCACACTCTTTACACTACGTCCCCTGTATTATCCACATTTCAATCAATGGGAACAATTTGTATAAATGACCCTCTTAAACCACCTGCTGGGGTCCTTTTTTGGATGACCAATCTGCCGTCCGTGCCTCAATTACTAAGCCCAGGTTTCAAATCAATTGTATAGAGATCAGTTGTTCGAAACCCACTAACTGCACTGTTCAAGCAATCTACGTAACTTTTCAATGTACCGAGTAGGGCTTCTTTGTATGAAGAAGAGTTTCCTAATTTCATATTTAAAAAACTTAATACTTCTTTACTCCAGAATCCCAGGCTCATTTGATAAAAATTAGGCACAACTGTATGCCATTTTGATAAATGTATATATTTTAAAGAAAACGTTAACTTAAAGCTGCGTTCTTTAATTCATGTTTAACAGTAAACGCGGTGTAGTCTTTCATACCGGCCAGAACTTGACCAACCACCGATCATCTTTCAATTTGTGTGAAAGACTAAAACATTGCTTGTGGCAAAACGATAGCGAAAAAAAAAATGCTGGCGGCTATCGTTAAATTGTCTACTGCTCTTCGAAAGTTAATCATGACAATGTGTTTTCTTCGCAGGAATACGCCAATGACCATAAAAACCATCTGGTACGTCATATTAGGGATATTTTTTACAATATATGTGCCGATAGATTCATACCAATAAATCCTTAGAGAGAAGAGAAAATAGCTGATAGAAATCAAATCGATCAGAGAGGGGGAAAGAGAGCACAAACGGCGAGAGAGAGAGCGAAAGACGAGCAAGACACATGAGATATCTATAAACAGAATCTTGATACAGAAAGAGTTATATACCAAATTTGAGAGAGGGTGAAGACGTATATTTTTCACAACAAGTGAACCTTTAAAACACAATCGATAGTACAGCTATTCCACAAATTGTTTTTTCAACTAAAAAGAAGATTACTTTAATATGCTATGTAATTGACAATTGATGACGGAAATGAAATTAGCACATCACGCAACATGGGTGGTCATTACCAACTCCCGTCATAACATGGTCCATTACCATTAACTGTCAACGGGATTGATTACGCAAGAATGCCATCGGCATGTCAAATATTTTCTCACTATGAATGGTGTTTCTGGCAAACCTTTCTTCTTCTGTGTTTGCATGCAATCCAGAGACACGCACAATCCACAATTAAATTTCGTTTTAATAGCCAGCGAGACCTTTTAAAATAACCGTGTTTACCTTTAAAATTGAATAATTTAACGCATACTCTTGTTTAACTCTCCATTACTATGAAGTGTTAACTTCCCATTTATGGCATATGAGTTTGTATAATTCGTAGGCCGAGTTTATTAATGGGCTGGAAAATATAAATTACCAGAAATGCTATCATTTTTTTTATTTTCAAACATAAAGCAAGGATAAATAACATACCACCGATCTAAGTGTAAATGAAGAATTCTGAAATCCTTGTTACTTACAATGAAATACTGTGTATGAATATACCAAATCATGCCTCCTACAATGAAGTAACAGAATCCAGAGTCACTAAAATTCATCAGTTTAAATAATGCACAACATCGTGACCTTGAAGTTGTGGTAAACAGTGTTATATTAAAAGTGTTAATAAAAATCTGTTACAGTACGTTTTAGTGATAGTGCCAAAATCTCAAAATTCCCAAAAGTGAGTAAGAAGTCCTTCTGTTTGTTAATAGAATGTTCAAATATCCCGGCATGTGATAAGTAGGCTTTGAAAAATTAAGTTTTTAAATTCAATACTTCCCGACACGATTTATTATTGTAGTTTCCCCCCTATTAATTTCGATTTCATATGAAAAAAAGCCTCATCATTGGTTTAATTACGACCACACAGCAACAAAACAGCACTACAATTTGCGATTACCTAAGCCGGCTGCATTTTTAAAGGGGTTAAGATATCGTGAACACCCCATTAATTGCAAAGCATGATTTCATTTGATGGATAAAATGTTTAGAAGTTGCCCTATTCTATTTATCTGAATATTAAACGCGAAATTGTTTGGAAAAAAGGTTTTACCATCAAATCAGCTATACGTACAGTAACCGTGAGCGTGGCATATTGGCATTTGGTTGTCCTGTAGTAAAATGTATAGGTCTCAAGCTTGTGAAGACATAACCACAGTAAAATACCACTAGTCTCCGAACCGCCAACGATTTCATATACTGTGCCTTTTATTCATATTAAAACAATCGCTAAAACTGCTTGCAATCACATCAAGAGTGGTATGATTATATAATACAAATATATACTGACATAGAGACTCTTGTTAAAACTATGGACCCGAGGTGGCTGCAATGGTGCTATTTATTTGCTGAGGGGGACAGCCCCGAAGCAAAATAGTACTATTGCAGTCACCGAGGGAATCCATATTTAACAGGAGGCTCGAATAAAGGCAGTATATATTTTTTTGTATATACGTCATTCATATATTCATTGTTCATGAACAATTGGTGAAAAGATTTTTATAAAACAATGAGGTAAGATTGAGATTTAGCCTAGCCTAGCCTACCCTAGCCTAGCCTAGCCATAGCCTAGCCTACCAACATTAGCCATGCCGGCAGTCAATATTGCGGTGTTGTCGTCAGACCCTACTTAAGACTAAACCCCATGAAACATGGACAGGCGTTCTATCTGCTTTTTAGTGTTTTCCAACTTTCATGTCATTTCTGAGCACTTAACCAGCTCAGACTCTTTGTACTTGTAGCCGTACCGTCACTCACTGTATTTTCGCGTGTATCCCATGTGACAATATTGTTTTGATGATACCCATGCTAACAACAGCTACGCAGGGCTGACATTGTGCTAAAATGGAAGCCGTAAAGAGTCTTTTTTGGAGCCGTAAATAGTTCTTTTGGAGAGCCGTAATATTTCTTTTGAGAGCCGTTCGTTTGAGAGTGCAGAATGGATGTTTATATTTGATCTGTGGTCCCACTTTTAACCAATCAATGAACAAGATATATGAATGACGTCTAAAAAGGATTATTATTTGCGTTTCGACCCAAAAGAATAGTTTTGCACGTACATCTAAGACTACCAAACACATACCTAACAACAAAGATATGATATATCTTTAAAACCTTGGCACTACCTATACGTAATTTTCACGTGTCACGATATTGCCACAAAGCTTCTTTGACCAATACGATCATGAACATTATGTAAATTGCGACAAATATGTATCGTTTGTACATTTTAACTTGACCCTTTTGGTCATTCTTGTTCGTTATATACCGTAATGCTAAAACACAAAGTGAAATATGTACAGACCACCGTAGGCAAACTGATGAGTAGGAGAAGAATGTAGCTGTGGGTCCATCTTTTAGCTCAAGTTTGATTACTCCCTGGACCAGTGTTGGTTGGATTAGCTGCGGCATTGCTGGTTGAAGCCCGGCAAACAAAAGAATACCATTAAAACATAATTATTAGGAACGGCTTCAAAACTAAAACGTAGGTTGATCCACGGTTCTTGGAGATTTGACTCGAGTTTCAATGTTTAGAATAGAAACTGGTTCCAACTAGAAAAAACCGGGCACAATCGCAGAGTAACGTGCGGTTGAGTTTTGAAGCCCGCCCCTTACGTTTGACGGAATGTTATAAAACGTTTTAATTTCGGATGTCAAGAATGTTTTATAGGCTATATGAAGACAAAGGTAAATTATGAGATACTCTGAAGTCTGTATTCATTCGGTTGTTGGACGCACTAAGATGATTTGTCACGTAAGTAAACTTTTTCCTTCAATAAGCACTGATTGTCTGCAGTAAATAGTCTCTAACCTTAAGGCACTATCAGTGATCTTCCCAAAAGAGTCAAAATATTCGAAATTTTGCAGGAGTAGTCTAAAAGTGAAGTAAAGTCTGCAGAATTCGCGTAAGTTATTTTTTTTCCAAATGCAAAATGCAAAAAAGGAAGACAACAGCACTGTTCAAAGATGAATCTCCATTCAATTACGTGTTGTAGACTCCGTACGGACAGTAATGACTAAAATATCCGATTTTGTCTTAGGTTGCTTTCCGGATATGTTAGGATAGCTATACTTGTTGCAGACATGCAAAAATCCGATTTGTTTTTGTTTTTGTTTTTGTTTTTGTTTTTTTTTTTATTTGGCAAATCACTGATAGTGCCTTTAATTCTAATTGAACTCCTCTACGCTATCCAATCACGGCAGACGTCGGTAATACTCGGCACAGTGCAAAATTACGCAAAAGTAGGTCGCCTAATTAGTGCTAGGAGAGGTGATATAGATAGGAGTTAGCTGTAACGGAAAATATCAGGTTACGGAAAATCTCTTTTGCAGACGATACATATATCTGTTACAAGCTTTATTGATAAATTTGGTAATAGCGGTGTTATATCTATTATATATCATCGCGTAATTGACTGTATTCAACCTTTTAAGGTGAATGATGCGTTATTGACGTCATTCATGTACGGTGAAATGTTATATGGGAAAATATTGTTCATTTGAAATGTTTTATAACATTCTTAATACCCAATATTGAAATATTTTGTAGCATTATGACAAACGTTTGTAAAGCTACAAGTTAGTAAATTCAATCTTTCACTAAATGTCACTTTTTAAAACTAAAAATTGAATCCGTTTTTTTTTAACTTCCCATATCCTTTACGTCCTTTTCGGAAAATGACTACCAACCTGACGATCGACAATGATCGAAAAAAAAGGAGGAGGAGGTGGTAGCGTTATTTTTCCTGTTAGATCTAGAGGCAATTTCCCCCTAAAAACAAAGCAGGGACGTTAGGGATATAAGAGCCAGCGAAAGGGAACGTTAAAAAAAATCAAACCGTAAATCTTAGTTTTGAACTCCACAGTGGCGTGTCGACCGCGGGTGAAGGGGAAAGTTTAGCGGGTCCTAGAATCCATACCACCTCTGCGCTGCCTAGCAGGGCGGTTTTACAATACCCCACACGGGAATTTGGCTTGTTGCACCACCAGAGCTACAGCTCATGCTGGATTGGTATGAATATTTTGGATTAAATTCTTAGTTTTTAAATTCCTCACCCTCCCCTTAGAATGCACAATTTATCCTAAAAAGAAGATTGTCGGTTCAAATCCAGCATCAAAGGTCCATGACCCAAATTGTTAATAGCCTCGTACCCATGGACCTAATGAATTGGAAGTGATCAAAATATTGCAATCTAAAGGAAGGAACTATTTCTCTAATTATACCCTGTAAAATCGTTGGGTTAAAAGATGTTTTTATTTTAGATATTATGAGCGAAAAGATGCTCTATGTTCTGGGGGGGGGGCTTGCAAAATCGCATTTTTAGCTCTCATATCAAAACGGATTGAAATAACGGCCTAAAACTTTACAGATGGATATTGGGGTCAAAGTCATTCAATCAAAATGATAACTTAATATAAGTAATCGGACCATCCCCCTTGAAATAATAATTACCGTATTTGATTTGTTTTTCTTGAACTTGTAAAATTGATAAAAAAAAAGTTTTAAGAAAAATCGACGAAAACGGTACGCTCTTAGTAACAGTGAATCTCAATTGGATGAAGAGTTGTAATCAGATCTTATGAAACTTACGTTAAGTCAAGTATAATAAGAGTTGCCACAATTGCGAAGACGCCGTCAGTAAAATCTACAAGTAATAAAATGGGACAAATTTAGATCGTTAAGTAATTTAGTTTAAATTAGCGAACCTGATCAAGGTATGATGTTTCTAGTATATCTTTGTATATGTGTATGCATGTATGTAGCTGTCCGCCATTCCAGGCGAAACCAACCACTCTAAGGCAATGCATTGCCAAGCTCAATATGTATCCCCCCCAATCACTGCCTACTTTCAGGCTATTTTTATGGTAATAATAATAATAGTGGGATTTATAATGTAATGATGCGCTTTTTACTAAGTATGTAAAGCGCCCAAGTATTATTATTATTACGCTACCATCAAGAAATCGTCAGAATCATGTCGCTTTTAGGTTTGCTGCCAGGCCAAAGTGCACTACGTAGATCTACTCAGGCCGAATTTTGTTCTTCTTATACCTAACTCCTTCATTCGCTTCAAGCTTTCCGTGAACAAATGTCCGCGTTATCCCTTTGTTCCTTGCCATGCCAAATTAAATTGAGAGGTCCTGGTATCTGTACAATCTCTTTCACTGCTTAATTTTTGTAACGATGTATTCACTTTGTACTTATGTTAATATACATTTGTGAATTTTATTTCAATATGTTTTTCTGTCAGCCATTGCCTATTTTTGGTCTGCCCTTGTGTATTTTTGTTTTCTCTTTAATATTCTCTTAGTAAATAAATGTATATGTGCAGTCGTGGGAATTATCAAACATGGAATGGCGTGCATCTTTCTCAAGATAATCAAGATTCACTTGGAGCACCGATATAAAATAGTAAACTAAAATGGCATAGACTAACACCCACTGATTTCTATAAAATGGATTGGCTACACAGCAGTAATTGTATATTAGATGAATGAAGCAACCCACGGACATCTTGCTCTACCGAGCACAATAGCATTCCAGAGACACCTGTTTAACATAAGTTGTATCCCGCGGCCCGGGTGGCCGTTTTAGAGACACTGTCGACACATCTTATACGAGCGCAACTTCAACTACAATGAGCTCACTGAATTGTCTTGATTCTGTAGTCTGTTATGTCGCTTATCCACATTTCAATGCGAACACATTTTGTGTAAATGACCGGCTCTCAACCACCTGCTTGGGCTCTTTTTGGATGACCAATATGGCCGTCAGTGCCTCAATTACGAAGCCCAGGTTTCCAATCCATTGTATAGAGATCAGTGCTAACACCATATGCAGATGGTGGTCACAGAGTCCAAAGAGTCCATTATCATAATGGATAAGGCAAGCTATCGTAGCGTCAAAGGTGAGAAACTTTCGACATCCAATAGCAAAAAAATCAGAAATGCAAAGAAAGGTTGAAAAGCCGGAATATCGCAATTCCCGCCAAGTACGCGAAAAAAGAGCTCTACAATGTCATCAAGCAAAATAAACTACGAGCTCAAAAATATGAAATTGACATTCTGTCTACCACTGTGACTTGAACCCTAAGAGCTGATATTGGCCAAAATGAAGGGTTTTGCGTTTAAAGGAAAAATACACAAATCAGTATGGTAGCGATTAAGAAATCATTAGATGAGGCAGTGGAACAAATTACAGCTTCTGACCTGACATATCCTTAATGTAGAGAGCTCTTATTGGGATAAAGCGAACATCTGTGACATAGACATTGAACAAGTTTTGTCGAAATTAGCAGAGGGGTAAATTGATATTTAAAACATATGACCGCGAAATGTTGAATTCAACAATTTTTACAATAAGATCAATAAAATTATAGAACAATACAAAGATACAATTTGCAAATATCTGCATAAACTTTATAGCGCCTGCGTGCATGATATAAGCCCATGCGGTAAAGGTAAAACATATCCAGTTTAGCCTCTTGAGATGTTATTGATTCTGTGAATACAAAATGCCTCCCCTCCCAAACAGTGGACTGTGTCCAAAAAAGTTTGGGAAGTCTCGCGGTTGTTTATGGTATGATTACTTACTTTTAGTTCGATCAGGGTTGGTTCTCCTGGTGACCAGACGATGCGCGACGTATCTATGCGTTGTGTCGTACTTTTCATCAGGATGAACTGATTATCAGTAAAATGATGATAGGTATTAGGAAATGTTAATGAGTCATCATTGCGCAATACACATATACTTCTAAGTACTCCATGTTGTGTTTACAATATTTGTTAAATTAAATTATTAAGCTCAAATTTATATCATTGTCGAACTTGTAAAAATATATGTAGTCGCATGCCGTAAATAGGCCGAAAGCCAAAATTAAACGCTATGTCCGATATATCCGTAACTTACATCGTTTGTATACAGAAACTGGTATGATGGAAAGAGTGTCTGCGAAAAGTGCGAGACCAAACAATGCCCACGACTTGATAAACAAAAACAAGAACATTTTTTTATCGTTTACAGTCATCGACCTATTTTACATTTAATCCTCCGTATGTGGATAGGGAGTGAAGAATATCAATATTCAAGTTAATTTTATTCATTGAAGGTCTTCATCTAGATATCTTAACTGGAAATGAGGAACTTTTCATTGTAAGTTAAGCTACCGTATGCAAACCAATCTAATTTATCGGTATACTTTTGAAATACTTACAGCTTTTTGATTACTGTATGAAATAGCAGCAGATAAGGTAGCTAAACAGAGTAAAAAGCCCGCAGAAGCACAGAACTCAATGGTAACTTCACGCTGTATTGAAAACACAAAATCTCGAAGTATGATATCAATCGTAATTTATGACATGTATATAATTTTGATCAAATTGTCCGAAATCTTATGGCAAACTGTGATTGAAGAGAGAAGAGAAGCAATAACCATGTGACCAAAATGATAAATTGTGAAGATGTATGTGATAAGATAATTCCAAATCCAAATTGTAGGCGTAAGTAATAGGAACTGTAGCCTGGTGTCATTAAATACTAACTTTCAATTCCGTTACACTGTCCCCTACCCAGCTTTGGACCTTCGTGCAAAAGTTAACCGACAAAAATTACCATTACCAAATTGGAAAACACCAACCTTGTTCAGCATTTATATTTTACTCTTTGTGAATGCCTACACAACACCTTATATTACATTACAATGGCTTACCTGATCCTAAACAAAAGGATTAAAAAAGGAACACAAAATTGTGTAGCAAAAAGAGGCGTTTTTAGTCTGCGTTTTGAACACTTGCATCCCAAATAATGTACCGTATGACGTGCGTGGGGTTGTCTATCTGAACACTTTTTTGAGTGACCTTGAGAAAAAACAAACATGGTGTGGCTCAAATCGCCTTTTTGGGACGCCGAAGATACGTATACATCTTAGTCTTTTTAAGCTTCCCGGGTTCGATCCCCGGGTCTAGCCAGAGTCTTTCTACGTCAAATTAGTTTCCAGTCCAAGATCCTTCCGCTTCTCTTGGTTTTATTTCACTGTGTATTTTGTTTCGGATCCGACTCCTCCATTGAATTGAATATTGAAGTATGTTGAAAGAAAAAAGGTCCAGTCATAAAGGACTAACTTAAGTTTAAACCCGGTTGAGAATACCAGGTCATACAGGGTGAGTAAAAAAAACTTGACCCGGATTGTGTCCGCCATTTTGAATTTTTAAATAGATATATCTTACATATGTGGTATCATCGGAAAGCCTATTTCATTATCTTTAATTTGCTGCAAAGACAATTCCATTCGGTTAAGTATATGCCGAGCTACAGTCTTTTGAACCAAGTAGGCAGCTTTTCCCCCTCTCCACGGAATCCCATTTGAATGCACGGCGGCCAACTAAGCAAATGACTCCCCAAAATGATGATAAGGGTATGTCTATGTTTATGTCAAATAAAGTGATATCTTAAACTTGTAAAAGCCAGTGATAATGGTAAGTTTTATTTTGTAACACTTTTTTCAAGATGTGCTATATTTTAGTCTTCAAATATAGGCAATACTTTAAACCTGAAAAGGTTGTCATCGATGTCTGTTCCTTCATATGGTACGATTCATTCAACTCATCCAGAAACTGATACATGTATCAAGTTGCTTTATTTTTCAAATGATTGTTATGAGTGATGAGGACGTAGAAACGTTAAGGGGGCATCGATGGTAAACTGTGACTGAAACTGTGGGATTAAATAGCATCACATTTATTCTGCAGTCAATAAATAGCCCGATTTTCTTCTGGACACTGATTTCCCTCGCTGAACGCCGTTCATTTTAATGTGAATCCGTGGACAAAGCCCAAAACCGACTACTTGATTCAAACGACTGTAACTGATGTGAATGAGCTTTGCAGCAAATTAAAGACAATGAACTGAGCTTTCAGATGATACCAAATATGTTGGATATATGTTATTTAAAAATTCAAAATGGCGGACACAATCAGGGTCATTTTTTTTACTCACCCTGTATATTCGGTTACTTCATTAAAGCCATACTATCCTGTCAATGATAGGCATTTCGTTTTTAGACGAGAGTTCTGCTCCGTTGTATTTGATCACCCTGTATTGTAGATTGTAAGCTCATTCGCCTATATTGCATGCAAAAAGGAAACATTGGATTTCCTGGTCATTTTAAAATTAATTAATGCTCGTTTAACGTAACGATAATGTACTGTGCAATTTCTGCCCTATTGTAGCGTCCAGGTTCAGTTTAGTTTCATATTGGGACTAATTGTCTGTGTTAAACTGTCGTTAAAATAGCGATAATATAGCGTAAACATGAGTGTTTGATTTAGATAGGTATGACTATTAGATAGGTATGCCACTCTAGAACCAGGTCTGGGCATAACCTGACTGTTGGATTGTTAGATATGCTAAACTATATAGCTACTATTTAGATCTTCTATACATTTTTCCAGACAATAGTATATCTCTAGAGAGATTTTCTAGACATACATATTTTCTAGACGATAGTTTCTGTAAAATAGAATTGATATATTATAAACTGAAAGTCGTTTACTACACAATTTCTTCCGATCAGATTTTCTAGACATATAGACGACAGTATCTCTAAATTAGTGGCGATATAGCTGATATGTTGATTTTCTAGACGATAGCATATTTCTAAAGTTAGATTTATTTCATTTAATACACATCAATTTTCTAAATTATGTGACAGACTCCTGAATATTATATTATTATTATGTATTATATTAATTAATCATGTTAAATTTAATCATATAAATTATGAGTGAGGAGAACTGGAAAATATGAAGCTTGCAATGTGTTGTGCAATAAGCATGACTTATCTGACTGACCTAGTTCTAAATGGACTAGTGTGCGAAGACATCCTGAAGAACATGTCAGAATATGTCCGCAATCTGAGAACAAGAGGAGCACAGTGTCTTATCTTCGCCATTCTGAGAACTCTACAGAAGTTCTTTGTTTACCTATCGGAAGCACGATTGCACACCTGTTGATGAACAATAGACTGTGTAATTGCTATGTCAAAACACTTCGAGCACAGGATGTGGACTTCCTTCAAACATGTTTCAGCGAACTGAGAAGATTGTGAAATTTCGACTTGTCTTCGCTTGTTTTGTGTTGCATCATGGGAAATTTGCTAAGGACAAATTCTGTTGCAAGTTATTTCTCTTTGCCAGTTGACAAGAGATTTCAGCGAGTGTAGACCTCACAAATAGAAGGTGGAGAACTTTCATAACATTTGATATTATAATGTGTTATTTAATACAATTCTGGAAAGTTGTCAGAATTGTCAGAGCTGCTCAAATTTGGTACCTTTGGAAAAACAAAGGTTAACATTAAAATTCCAGCAGGACATTGCTTCTCTACCAGTGACGTTCACCTTTAACGCACTGAGTACCTGTATGGACATACCGAGTTGCAGTTATACTTCCAGTTGTTCTCCAAGTCTACAACTTCACAAATTAATCGGCCGGTCTTGACCAAAAGGACTTTGCGATTTCGCGAAACTAGTTGAACTGTACCAGCAAGAATTGTGTCGCCAAGATTTTGTGGACCTGATTCTACAGAGACTGGTGCGCACCCAACGAGAACTGTAAACTTTGAAATATATGAGATGTTGTGTGTTTAATTTGATTTTTAAGTAGGTAAGAAATATAGATAATAATTTTGTGCATTGTGTATATTGTTTGATTGATCAGATTTAATTTATGTATTAAAATCATTACTTTGAATTTACATCTTGGTCAAGTCAATCTTTTTACAAATAGTCATTGTGAATTTTGTTTTATGAACCACGGGAGGTTACTTTTCTGACCTTGAGTACCTCTCGTAACAATTAGCTGAGCATTATTTATGTTCACAATTTTAATTGCAGACGATACATCTCTAGTTAGATCTTGATGCTCCAAATTTCTCAGATTTAAATTAATCTGAAATTTTAATCTATTGCACACTTGTCACAACTTATGCTCCAGGAGCAGAAGTGGTGATCAAAATCTCACGCCTACCATAAAGTATTACATCTATACTCCCGCTTGACCCACTATATTATGTCTTCACCCATCAGCAATGGCGACAAAAGCTTAAAATGCATGGGAGACAATATTTTAGGGGGACACGACACTGAGGGGGACGCGTCCCTTCCACCCTGCTTCCGCCACGTATGCATACAGATCCCGGATACAGATTCTTGATACGGCGTTATAAATGTGGGTCTACCGGCGAGCGAATTTAGCCGAAACAATACGCCCTTGTCAGGGAGAAGACTTTTCCATTCTAACTGCAGTGCCAAAAATACTTCCCTGTCTTTGACGTATGATGAGTGTAGCGGAGCGAGCATAAATTTTGTAATATTGATCGAATTTCATGCGACATTTCTAAGCCATTTTATGCCCAATATAAAATGCACCAAACAAAATATGCCCTCGCAAAATCCGCCCTTCCTTTTTTAAACCGACAAAAATTGTTTTTTCCCTACTACTAGACAACCATTTCACGGCTCTTTAGAATGTAAATATACTGAAATATTGCCAAGAAGAACCCCAGGATAACACAAAAGCGAAATATAATGGTTATTGATCCAACGTTTTGAAAGGAATCATATCGAATTGCTCGTCATTTCGTGCGTCCAATTTGTGTTTTCATTATTTCGTGTTGGTGGTTGCGGATGTGGATAAAAGGAAGGTGAAAGAGGTGGTAGCGCTGGAGAGGAGGAAAGTATGGAAGCTGAAAGAAGAGACAAGGCAGAATTTTGAGACGAGAGTTGGGGAGCTTGTGGGGACTGATATGTTGGATTTATGGGGGTGCTTTAAAGAAGGAGTGTTAAAGGCATGTGATGAAGTGTGTGGGAAAAACAAAGGTAGGAGAGACAGGAGAGATACAGGGTGGTTGAATCATGCAGAGGTAAAGGAAGCGATAGTGAGAAAAAAAGGATGCATAAAACGAAATGGGAAAAATGTTACGGAAGAGAATAAAGCGAGGTATAAGAGCTTGAAGAAGCGAGCAAAGAAAGGGGTTGCGAAGGCTATGATGAAGGCTGAAAAGGGGCCCGCTAAGTGAGCTGAGAGAGAATCCAAACAAGGTGTATAAGCTAGTGAAGGCAATAAAAAATGATGGAAGGGATGTCGAAGGGGGAAGATGTATGAGAGGAAGTGATGGAAAGTTGAATTTCAGTGGGAGAGATAGAGGTATAGAGTCTGGAAAGAGCATATGGAGAGAATCATGAGAATGAGTGGGATCAGAAGGTAGGGGTCAGTCGAGAAGAAGTGGTGAAGGCAATCAGAGAAATGAAAAAAGGAAAGGCGGCTGGAGTCTCGGAGGTGAGTGTTGAGATAATTATTGCGAGTGGAGAGTTAGGGATTGGTGCGATGATGGAGTTGTGTCAGATAGTGGAGGGATGCCGGAGGAGTAGACACTGAGTGTGGCAGTTCCAACTGTTAAAGGGAAAGGGGATGCAATGAGTTGTGGTGCGTATAAGTTGTTGGAGCATGCGATGAAAATTGTGGAAAGGGTTCTAGAGAATAGGATTCGGAGATAGTGGAAGTGGAAGAGATGCAATTTGGGTTTATGCCAGGGAAGGGAACGATAGATGCAGTATTCATTTTGACGAGGTTGCAAAAGGAATACCGAGCTAAGTCAAGAAACTGTATAATGTGTTTTGTGGACATGTAGAAGGCATTTGATAGAGTACCGAGGAAAGTGATGGAGTAGGCGATGAGGAAGAGAGGTATACCAAACGCAATGGTTAGAGCAGTGATGAGTTTGTATGAAGGAGCAAAGACAAGAGTTAGGGTGGGGTCTCATTTGTCTGAGGAGTTTGGGATGAAAGTAAGTGTGCATCGTGCATCAAGATTCTGTACTTTCGCCGTTGATATTTGCCATTGTGATTGATGAAGTCAAGGCTTGGTGGGTGAGATGCTGTATGCTGATGACTTGCTTTTAATGCGTGAGACAATGAAGGGATTGATGGAGAAGTTTTGAAAATGGAAGGCTTTTGAGAATAAGGGTCTTGAGGTAAACCTTGGGAAGACAACAGTGTTGGTGAGCGGGGTGGAGGGGGAGGTGGTAGTAAGGTAGACCCATGTGACGTGTGTGGGAAGAGAGTGAAAGCAAATTCAGTGTGGTGTGAGAAATGCAGGAAATGGATCCATGGGAGATGCACAATGTTGAAGAAAGTGACCCCAAGGTTGGCAAGAGATTTTGTGTGTTGAAAATGCGAGAAAAGAGCTAGAGGGATGGTGAACATGTGGAAAAGTTGTGCGATGAGGTGAAATCGGTGAAGGGGTTCACGTACCTGGGGACAGGGTTAGTGGGGGTGGTGGATGCAAGGCGGCTGAGACAGCTAGAGTGAGGTATGGCTGGATGAAGTTTAGGGAATGTGGAGAGTTGTTACAAGGGAAACGATGTCATTTGAAGATGAAAGGAATGGTGTATACGAGTTGTGTGAGAGCAGTGATGCTGTATGGGAACGAGACATGGTGTCTGTGGGAAAATGAGATGGGAATTTGAGAAGGACAGAGAGAGAGAGAGAGAGAGAGAGAGAGAGAGCAATGATGAGAGTGATGTGTGGTGTGAAGTTGATGGATAGGATGAAGACTGAGGACTTGATACAGATGTTGGGTTTGGAAGAAGCGGTGGACCGGTTGACGAAGGCGAATAGTGTACGTTGGTATGGGCACGTGCTGAAGGATGACGAGCATGTTTTAAGAACGGCTTTTGAGTTCGACGTGAGCGGTTTGAGAAGGAGGGGACGACCAAAAAGACATGGAAGAAGCAAGTGGAGGATGCATTGAATCGGGTGAAGTGGAAGGAGGGAGTAAGGACGATTGCTACGAGTGCGAAGTGAATCCGGCCACCCCCGTTTTACGGGGACAAAACCGGATTTAAAACTTGTGTTTTACTACTACTACTATTTTGAGTTTCTAAAAAGCAGGCAGTAAAGGGAGCAATGAGAATTTAACTTTCCCGGGTGCTTGCATGGTTCAGCGGAGGTGGGGGGGGGGGCTCAAATGTTGGCATGCCTCTTATATAATAATAATGATAATAATGATAATAAAATACGTTTACAGCAAATACTGATATTAAGCAAATACTGATATTAATTCCCATTAATTCCCAATACACAAAATTGGTCAAAATCGAATGCCTTCACTGTTTAGTTTTAGTAAATTTTGCAGCAACTTACCTTAAGCTAAATAAAATGTCTGTCAAATTGTGTTAGAATGCTTAATACATACCGTTTTGTCATGAAATAATGAAATTTCATTAAAAAATTACTAACAGGTCATCACGGCCATTTTTAGCATGTTTTACGGAAACCTTAACACATAAATTTTATATTAAAGGTGCTTGTTCCGATCGCTTTTGGGACCCCCCTGATTTACCCGGAAGTAGTATCAATTTTGATATCAGGTGAAAGGGTGTATTTTTCTCATGGTTGTCCTGAAATTTCAGCCCTCAAATCCATTTCATTCCCAAGATATAAACAAAAACCGCCGTTTTAGTGGTTAACCATCAATACTGGCACAGTATTGAATAGGGCGTTGCACATGCAATGTCGCGTCTAGCATCAAAACCGCAAGTTTGTTTCCCACGGTACTTGATGGTCAGTGTGTACAAGTGTCAGGCTCTCATATCAAGTAGAGAATACGATAGACAAAAATCGGAACAAGCACCTTTAACCTCTGGTAATATGCAATCATTATTTTGATGCAAAATTTATAGCGGTCGCCTTCAATCGAGTAATAACAAAGGGAATAGCGCTTTTCTCCATTTTGGTTAATATATTAAGCTTTTAGAGTTGGCCCCGACATTGTTTAATTACTCTTGACCTTTGGTCTTGCTTGGTTCGTGTATGTTTCGGATAAGCATAATGTACGTTGTTCTCAATCAACTACGGATTTTAAAAATATCCAGATAACTTGCCCTGAATTTTAAAAATAAGTGTTTTGTTATTAAATGTGTTGTATTGCACAAAATGACGAATTCCCAGACTTGGTTAGAATTCCTTTGCTGCTGCTTCAGCTTCAAAATCGTTCATATCTAAGTTACTTATTGATGCAATGTATAGCGGAATTCGAGGCCTAATTCCTAATTTTCTTACAAAATAGGTTGACCATCGATTTCGAAGAAGACGGCACGCGGCAACATACAGTTTTCAAACCTTGGTGATTGCATCACACACTAGAACTAGGAAGCCGCTATGGTCTTCAAAGAAACATTACAATCATGGTTAATATTAGATAAGTAGAGGCAATAGATTTTTAAAATGCATTCCAACTTCGATTCAAACATCGGCAATTGCATCGCGCATTAGATTCGTAGCTGTCTAGTCTTTTAAAGAAAACAAACATGGTAATATGATAAGTAAGTACATACGCACATGCTACCAACTCAATCTTACTCGATGTTAAGTTTCTAGTTCAGTTAGATGTTTTTAATGAACTAAAACTTCCTCGAGTGGTTTTACCTGCAAGGAATTACACGTCCTTCCGTGCGTCATTCCCCTTTTTTTTTGAATATAGGCCGGTACGCGTTATCTTTCATCATAAGCAAACCGTGAAACAACCTCATAGTCAACCAACAACATTCACGATCGATTGGTGTTTATTTAAGTTATTCCGTAAGACTATTAATTCAGTACCACAAAACCCTTTCCTGCCACGTTTTTGTCAGGGCCCAAGCTTTTAAAACTGCCACTGTTTCATATAATACTTATACCGTTGTAACACCATAATTTGGCCTGCCTCAATAGAGTCCAATGAGCATTGATTTACGTTCGAGTGTTATATACCTTTGTTTTGTTTAACCACAATATCATCAATTTGACAGTTGACCCTGTACAAACTTCAATGGCGTCCATAAGCGAAAATACACCAATTACTTTTGGAAACGTGTGTAAGTGGATCTTTGTTGATGTCGTTGTTAACATATCAAATTGAAGAATGAATTCTGGCCACATAACAAAGTTAGAGACAACCTCCGCCTCACTAAATGTATTTTGCCTTTATAACATTTTTTTTCTATTTATATTTATTATTTTCTTGAAGAACACATGCATGAATTTGTTTTTCCACGTACACGTGATACACAAATTATGATATACATCCAGATAATAACAATTGATTTAAGATTTAATTTAACCAATTTAAGTGTATAATATTTGACCACCTAATTGTTAAAGTCCGGAATTATACCAGTACATACTTATGCTACTGGTATATGCATGTAAAGGTTCATGACCAGATTTAACTACTTACTTGCCTTTATAACATGTCCATACCTGCCAGTTGTACTGGAGTGTTTTCATACAAACATGTGCCACTATTATTAACCTAGCAGCAGACTCTTTGTAAGATACAGTGTGGTCCAAAAAAGGTTTACACTTTTATATCTGCAAATTTCTCAAAAGTGGGTGGACATATCACAAAGTTTTGAAGATATTTATTAACTACAATATCTTGTTATAACCTGGTGAAAACGGCTTCAAAACAAAGCTCAAATTACAAAATGGCGGCCATATAGCGAAAAAATGGCCAAAACCCACTTTGCGCACACGTAAGTCTATGGGACAACCATTGTGGTTAACAGAAATCAATACCATTGCGTGAACTGGAGGCCTACTCACTTAAAGTCTGACTCAGAGATTTCGAAATATTATTTTTTTGTATAATAATGAAAAATAGTCAACTAGAACTAAAGATAGTAACCTAAAATGCACAATTCCGAAATTTGATATGAATCGGATTTTTCGTTTTGATGCAGTAAACATTTATGTGTAGTATTACGTCCCATAAGATACTGTGTATAACAAAAATTCCGGATCCGGAATTTTATAACAAAGTTGTGATTTTCTATATGAAGGAATTCGATTTAAGCTTAGCAATTTCACACAGTGATTAGTATATGGACAAGCATTATGTACATGCAAAAAACAAGATTTTTTTTGGAAATTGAGGCGCCCTCCTCAGGAAATCTCTGAGTCGGCCTTTAACAAACTACTGACCACCCTTCGAGTTTGTGTGAAGTGTATACCGTTTGAACATGAATGAGAGAATACCTCAACCGTGAAACTGAACTTGAAATGCCTATTTCCATAATAAGTAAGTTGATTTCTATTGGGGGGAAGATTTTAAATTGAAAGATACATGCATGTTTTTCTTGCCATGACTGATCGAGACTCTGCCTGTACATATTCGAAGTTCGCATGGTTTGGGACAAGATCATAAAGAAGAAATATTGCAGCCGTTTTATTTTTAAATTTATAAGAGAAACTTGAAATAATTTGGGGTGTCTTAATTCTTATCTTTGTGGTTATTATTAAATACCAAGTCCCATGACGGGGTGCATTGTTCAATGTGTGTATCAATCTTGGATATAATTCGTGACTGCCAACAGAGTGTCATAGACTTTATACGTGTGTGCAAAGTGGTTTTTGACCTTTTTTCTCTAGATGGCGGCCATTTTGGCATTTCAGCTTTGTTTTCAACGCCGTTTTGACCAGGTTCCAACATGATATTGTAGTTAATAAATACCTTCAAACTATTTTGATATGTCTACCCACTTTTGAGAAATTTGCAGACGAAAAAGTGTAAACTTTTTTGGGACCACTCTGTATGGTTGTTCTATGAAGGTAAGGTAATAGAATTTAACGACACCTCAACACAATTGTGTCATATTGTGTCACCATGGTTACTTATATATATATATATCAAACATTTTACAAGACAAACATTAAAAACCAATTTCCTTTAACATGATCCTAACATACAAACTCTTACTCTTTGAAATAGCCAAGATATAAACACAACACAAAAATTAAGTCCCCCTCTAAACAACCACCCCTAATTTCTTATGAACGAACTTTGTCAAAGGCATGAATAGATAATAATATTTCAATGATTGTTAGGTTGTGTGAAATTAGAGACATTCGTTACTTCATGGTTGACTGAGCGCATATTAAAAACAAAAGGAGACATTTTTCAAAAGTCACAAAAGTGATATCATTACTTCAGTTGATTGACAAACATGTAACTTAAAAGTTGAGTATTGTTTGGTAATGTGTGTATCCAACACACCTGTTAGTGAACTCTTGACATAACTTTCTTATGGCACTCTTCATATCGTCTGAAATTTGAATGCTGATTGATATGTCGTGGAATTCTTCATCTATTTGTTGTACCATATACTGCTGCCTAGTGCAATGTCTTTGTCTTCATGGACGACAACGCCAATCCATTCAGAGGAAGGCAGATCAACGCACGTCTTGCAAGTGAGACTCCAACGAATGGTATGGCCAACAAATTCGCCAAACCTCAATCCCTCGAGCATTTTTTTGGGACCAGCTTAAGTGTTCTTTGTATACCCGTGTTAATGGAGAGCCTGCAGAGCACATACTGGAGGACTTATCACGGGTTTTACAGAAGGAATGGGCTGCTATCCCTCAGCAGTGTTGAACCAGACTAATCAATACCATGTGCAACCGAGGTCAAGGGTCATTTGACGAGTATGGGGTACATACATTACTGAACAGTGCTGTCAAACAACATAAGTAATGCTATCACTTTGTGAATTTTGAAAAAGCCTCTTTTTGTCTTCAATCTACGCTCAGTCAACTGTGAAATCTGATGTCTCTAATTTTCACACGACAGTTACCTAACAATCATGGAAATATTAACTTATCATGACTTTGACAAATCCTATATAAAACTAAAGAGCGGTTGTTAAGAGGGGGACTTACTTTTTTACTTGTTGTTTATATAATAGTTCAATAACAAAACAGATTTGTTTATTTTTAAAGAATATGTTTTGGCAAATCTATACAGCTTTTTGAATAGCCTTTGTTTTAAAATCCTATTTCAATAGAGAACAATAAACTCATTGATTGCAATGACACACGAAGAAAACACACGTCAACATCAGTAAAAGCACAACTACAAGAGATACACCGATGAATTAGTTCATTAGAGATACACTGATGAGTTAGTTCCTCACCCGTCGTATCAAGTTAAAATGACCAACTTCAGATCGAGCCAAAACAACCCCAGCCTCTGCCAATTAACATTTGAGTGTCCTCAAATGGTTGCTTAACAAAGTAGGGGTAAACAAGGTCAAGTTCCATTGAATCAATGGACGTTGGCCTTCTGTGTCCCCTACATCGGTAACTAAGCATTTGAGACAGTCAAAACTATTCCTTATTTTAATCCTACAAAATCAGACTCATTTCCGCCAACCATTTTTTTTTATCCAAATCGAAGCAACTTTAAAATTTGAAACTGTACAACTGAAATTGACGCTGATTTTTGCTGTTTTGAGCCTATAACTTATAGTTAGACACATAACATGGTATACTTTTCAACAGGATCTTTGTTTTGGCCCCCTCTCCTTAAGGCACCATTTGCAGATCGCGTTTCAGGGGTACCTGTCAGTCTGTCAAAACATATTTTAATCAACCAAATTCTTTTGTACTTGAGATGTGTTACCAATGTCTGCTAGCTCCAGGGTTAACTGGAAACCTATAAAAGTTGTATTTTTGCCGGAATTGCTACCAGGAATTTCCTGTAAACTTGCAGTATTTCCTAAAAGGAAAAAAAAGATTTTCCCCTATGTACTGTGCTATAACTGCACAAGACTCCGTACGATATTACCGTACGACGTGACGTGTAAAATGATTAGTTGCCTGTCATTACATCGTAATTAGTAAATAGATATTTACCTTATCAGTATCCTCTGTCATCATTTTCTTTTCGTCTATAGGCAAGAACACAACCAAAATCTGAGAAAAAAGCCCGATGCAACATGAACTTATTAAACGAGATCTGTTTACTTACAGCAAAACCGGTGCGCCTAAATGGTGCAAATTGCTAAACAGTGGCGTACCAACATGAAGAGGGACCACTAGGGGCTGTTGCTCTCCCCCGGCTTAAAATGTCTGGACGAAATGGATAACAATTTCGTCTCCATTTTTGAGAGATTGCGACCAACTGTGGCCTAAATTTACACCAATTAAAGACAGAGTCATAATATATTTTCGTTGTTTTAATATTTGACAACAGTCAACTAAAATAAAAGACAGTCACATAAATTACTAATTTCAAAGTTTGAGATGAATCGGATTTTTCGTTTTAATGTAGTGAGCACTAATGTGTAGAATAGCAGTACCGTAGGTTACTGTATTACAGAACAAAGACTTCAGACACACACGAGTTGGACAACGTGAGCAAGGCGCTTCATTGATTCTGTAAATTACATAACAAAACCGTCTATAATGATGACATTGGCTCAATGCGACTCGTCTTCAAAGAAACCTACACGGATCTATACAGTGTTTTCTCTAATCTAATCAATAAGTTTTTCAGGGATTTGGTTCCTGACATACAACCCTTTCGTTGTTCGTTTAATTCTATAGTAAAAAATCGGAAGAAATTAAACCGACAAATAGCCGCTCGGGCGTACCCGAACGTTCGAACCAAATAAAACAATCTCGTGTAAACATAATAAAATCAAATGCCGGATCCTTACTTTTATTCAAACTTTGAATGATCTTACGAAGACATCAAATTGAGCTTAGCCTTTTTCGCTTATGTGTATTTGGACAAAACATAAATGTATAAGGCAAAAACACGATTTCTTAGAAACTTTATTGGCGGCATTAGGCTAATTTCTCGTTTCGGGCTGAATTAATCCGGTCACCGAAATGACTTGCGAATGTTGCTTCACATGGCCTCGGCACGTCAGTGATTAATGAAGTAAAAAGCGGGTACCGTATATTGGTCTTTTTATGGGTTTGATTTACTTAATGTAGGATCAGATCCTCTTTCAGTATATTTTTAAAAACGGTCATAAATATTAGTTTTTGCAAGATAGAACAGCCGCGCCTTACTTGTTAATATTATTACTAGTTTGTTTGAACTGTTTGGGGAATCATTTTTTCCTGACTTTGTACTCGCTGCATAAAATATGTATATTTGGCTTTAAATATGATTGACAGGTGTTTCTCATTGAGTAATGTTATTATTTTATCATTGAGTAAGTAGGATCAGGTCCTCTCACTATAATTATTTAAAAATCAGTCAAAAATATAACTTTCGCAAGTAGAGCACCCGTCATTAATTTGTACATATTATATTATGTTGATAAAGGAACTCCATCCTCACTTGTACGCGTTGTAATAAAATATAATTTTGGGCTTTAAACATGATTGACGGGTGTTATCCATTAAGTATTTTATTAATCTACACATTCATGGTTATCTGAAGTATCTCATACCTGAAGTAATGCTATGGTTGCTAACACATGCAAATAACGTGGTCGCCAAGGGATCCTCGTGATAATCAACCCAATAACGCTGCCTGTAAAATTGAAGGGCAAAGATTACTTTGGGTTGTTTGACTTAATGAAAATCACAATGTCTTGGGATACCTCATTGCATAGCACTTGAAGAAGCATGAATAAATGTCCAGTGTTTAAAGAAGGAGCAAAGGTTGATGTAATTTAATAACTAAAGATCACAATCTTCCCAAAAACGGCAACTTGAGGCTGTGAGATTTGGAGGATCTGTGAAGCCAAAGCAACATGTTAAGTTAAAGTCTGCTGATTACGACAATTGAATTTGTCATCTCCTTTAAAAAAACATTTTCTTGAATGTCAGAATCTGATCATAAAACACGATTAAAAAGCCCAGAACACACAACAAATAATAATAAACATATTTTCGCCAGTATCCACCAAGAAAGACGTTAATGGCATGAACATCAGTGCAAGTATATGATATATGTATGCGGTCGAACCATAATATATTTTAATTTCTTTTATTAATTCCCGTCGCTCTGTAGGTACTTTGTAATTTGGAAGCCATTAAGGAAGTAAACATAGCACTGGCGCTACTTAATAAACGAAACCTTTGTGGATTTGACCATTTTTTGTGTTATTTTCTCAACTTGCCAAAAATGCTGCCAGGTAATGTTTATACCACTGTATCCGATGTTAGTTTTTTGGAAAGTGCCTCAGTCTAAAGACTAGCTGCGCTGAAGGCGATTAATAACCTACATTATCTCTACAAATGCAGATAATTTAAAACAATAAAAGTTTATATTCAGGTGTATTAATAATAACTCGAACATAACACAGCGAATATGAGAAAATACTAATCAAAGAATTAAGATGACAACTTAGCAAATCACTAACATTAAGTCTGGGAAGAAGAGGTAAACTTCGAAGGGCTTCTATCCCATCAGAAAGGAAATTATACGTAGAAATATTGCTGGTATGAATACTATAGAAAAGTGGGCGGGGGACGAATATTCGCGGACAAAACAATAAACCACAAGATGATAAACTACACCCTCAAAAAATGAGAGTGGCTGTTGCGGGAATATGGTGGTTCCGTGTTGCCCTGGACACAAAATTAGGTTGCGTTTTTAAAGTAAAGGAAAACATTAATTCAAACATATTGACTTTACGCATCATATTTCAATGGTACGATCGAAAAATGTCTCGTTTACTATCCAATTTTATGAAACTAACCTCGTACATACCATATCAAAAGAATAAAGACCGGGCTTTCAAATACTTTCATTCCACTCGTTTGCCTTTGTAATCTAGATTCACTCGTGACTACAACATCTACACTTAACCCTAAATTGATAGGAGGTTAAGATGATGTAACCTCAAAAAAGAAATTAACATGTATCAGAATGGTTACATGATAGCAGACGTGATCTTGAAAAAGAATAAGATTAAAACTTTATGAATATGAGAAATTGTCATAGGCCCAAAAGATTGCCATTCAACAAATTCAAATACATTGAAAAGCGAACTACCAGAAACAAGGTCTCAAGCAATTTCGATTGTAAAGTTTACAGCAGCCGTGCCCAAAATTACCTACTTCAGCAGGAATAGTGAATAAATTTTAATGTTAGGTACAAACAAATCTTAAAACCGGAATTGAGACAATTTTTTTTGTTAAAATATACCTATGATGGTCGCAAAGTTTTGCAGCAAACTGGCAACAAAAAAAGATTATGACAACACTTTGCAGAATGACCATATCTCTGGTAATAAAGCAAATGAATAACATAAAAACATTACGAAAACCATAATACCTTTAACTTTGAAAAGCTTTCCTTGATATGCCATTTTTGGAAAATCGTATCATTCTAACTTTGAAAATCGAACATTCCTACTTAATAAGTAGTACTTATATGGCGTATTGGGGGGATTTTGTAAACGGTATCAGTGAGTCAATGGATAACGATATTAATACAGAGAAAAAACAAATTAGTCCAAGTTCATCAATGTTATTTGGGTTAAATTCATAAACATTTTACTTAGTCACTAATAAATTATGAGGCTTATTTTGATCAAGTGATTTGTAACTGATGTCTTTGTTGCTGCGCGAATCGTGTCATTGGTTGCCACATGTTTTCTAATATTTTGGCCATCAATACGTGCACAATGTTAGGGAGTTTTTTTCATCAAAGTTTCCATTTCCATTATTTCTTTGATGTTGGTTTATATGCTTCTATTGATATCCATTTCTAACACTTTGGTATGTAATGCAGTATTGGTTGTCAATATCTTTGGCAAGCTCTGTCCACGTTTCGTGTCAATATTGCACAAGTTGTTTCCAATTTTAAATGAAAATTATTTCTTTAGGATTGGAGACCAACTGTCATTGTCGTTGTGTTTTGTCTATGTGTGTCACTGTTGTGTTTGTCTTATGTGTTTTTGATTATTATGGTCATTGGTGGGGCAACGTGTTACAAAGTGCTTTGTTGCTGTTTGTGCACTCTCCTCCATCATTTCTCATCCTGTACATTTGTGTCTGCATATATTGAGGGAAAAACAAATAGGACTATAATAATATATAATATCACTCACCACGTTTTGATAACAACGATTATTATATCTCCAACGTGTTCCACTGCTTCATATAATCTGAATAAGACCATCAAAATAGACGTTTTAAAGTACATCATTTTTCTACAATACATGTTTTACTATGTTTATTTTTTTTAAACAAACCGTTAAAACACGAGAATATATGTACTTTATCCCGGTTCTTCATTCAGTGCTCATAAGTGGTAAAATGTTAATAATAATAGGAGCCTTTAAACAAAATAATTGGGCGAACTAACCGCAACACAATACATGTGGTTAACCTATTTTTAAGAACCTTTAACAAAAGACTATAAACCATTTTTATGTCAGTGGTCAGAACTGTTATTAAAACATTTTAGTATACGCGTAAACGGTTTAATAATGCACATTCAAAATGGTCCATATCGTTTAAAGCCGCAGTCATCTTTCCCAAAATTTAAAATGCCCAGTTGCTCAATTGTTAGTGTTACGTCATATCAACAATTACTGTTGTTCGTGACAAACTTGTAAAAGTTACCTCAAACTGCGATTTGTGACTGTTTCAAGACGTCCCATCAATGTCGGAATCCGGACATTGTTGTCAAAACCGCCCGTATTGAAAGACTCTGTTTGTTCTCACGTTGCTTAAACAATTTCCAATACAATAATGCAAAAACTCAACTTCGACAAAAATTGGATGGTGCGTTTCTCTTACTCCCGAAGACATACCGATAGATGCTAATAATGTTCACATCTCAAACTTGATCATGTCTGTGCAAAATTTGTTCGTACTATGTTATTCCTTTTACCCTAGGTTGTAGAATTCGCTGATGTTGTTTCACGTTAGAATAATACCGTGGCAGGTCAACTGTCTCACGCTAACTTTGGTACAGCCACGATCACATTGATCACAACTATTATGATATGGCAATCTGAGTCGAACGGTTGCTGAGCAAGGCTTGAACGACTAACCAATGGATACTACGTGCACTACATGCATCAGCGAATTCGGGCCAATATTGCATTCTCGTGCAGACTGAATTGTCGCCTAATTCTGACTGTGCCTTTACCTGTGTCAACTATCGAAGGTACTCATGCTTTCAGATCTTCAGTCATTTACTACTTGCTCCACTTACCGGACATGATTCTCCCAAACGGAAAACACGAAAAAGTAGCAGACAGATAAATTAAGAAACTGCTGCCATATTCCAGCAAGCTATCTTTTATGTCCTGTCATATGAAATATAAAAAACAGGAACCAAATTATTTTTCAGCTTATGTAGGTGAAGTAGCAGCCATGGGAAACCCACAATTTACGTGTATTTTTTCAGTCATTTGAAAATTTGGCGTAAATGTGGTTGCCGTGGTCACTACATGGACACGTAATATGAAACTGAACTGGAATGAAAATACTCTCGAATATTCATACAGTTAATTGTAAATAGGCTTTTCCTGAGAAAGGCGGCGCTAAATAGCAAAATATGCATTTTTTTTTACCCAAAATGGAAGATTTATACAAGCAAGCAAACAACAACCTTGGTCATGTTGGTTGATTTTTGGCTACTTTATCTATAGAGTTCATGGTAAAAGAAACACGTATGTGTCTCTTGAAATGTCAACAAGTGTGTTTTTACTACCGAATTTTCAATTAATATTATGTTACAGTCCTGATGAATTAATTCAAAATACATAAGAGGAACCACAAATTTTGTCGGAATAGCTTTTTCTGTTATCTATTGCTTAACGCGTGGTGGTCGCAAATTTAATATCTATTTTCATCAAATTTCGGGGTTTCATGGGGCTTTAATGACGGTTCATTGTGAAGAATACAGAGGGATGTTGATGTGATATTCAATAGAGTATTTCGATCATACAACCCCCGGGCATACAAACAAACTTATTATATTTCATTCTGATATTAAGGGGCATTTCGTTGATCACAGCTTGTACCGACCTATACCGTAAAATCGCTTATACAAGCACGGTGCTATATAGGACCATTTCGGAAAACGGACAAGAGAGAAAATTGACTAGCGCATATTAGTTATATTCCTCAGATGAGATACTACTTCGCAGGTGAATATGACCCCAAATCGCTCGTTAGTTACTATTCAGCAAACTCTTCCTGCAAACCCTGCCCTGAACCATGAGAAATCAAATGAATAGCTTGGTAACAGCTGTTTCACGCCAAGGCTTTAATCGTAACGGTGCCACGTAATAGGGATTTGTTTCCCCAGCATCGGTCTAAAAACATACCACAGGGCAAAGGACACATGTTATGCAATGATTTTTTTTAATTCCTTGTGATTTATTTGTACCGATTACTGGCAACGAATTCCATTATGTAACTCTACAGTGAATATTGTTAGAGCATGCGACAAAGTTGCAAAGACCCTATCACGTTGCCGACCTTCTTGTTATTAAACTCACCATGATCCCAATTTTACCGTTAGGTAATGCGAGAATCACCCTCTCAGCAGGAGAGCTGCCAAGCCATCTCTCAGCACCTGTGAGATTCTTGCCCCACCTCCTGCCCGAAATAATGGCCAATCAAAATCATTATTTCATCTCAAATAAAACATACAATCAAATACAATATAATAATACATTGATAAATCATAATGGTGAATGAGCATGAGGACACTGCTAAACGCAAAGCGTGGGATTGCAGTGCCTTAGAAGCTGTAGGTGCGTAGTGACTACAGAATAGGGGGACTTCGAACATTCTCCGGGAATTGTACTTATATTATGTAAATGACAAAAAAATAAAAAAATAAAAAAAAAAAAAAGTATTAAAAGTGCCCGAATCCAGAATCAAATCAAAAGATTAATAAATATACATAAACCATGCTATATTTCACACGAATGGTCCGGATCTTTCAACAGTCCAAAAATAAATACATCCTTTGTTTTCAGCAAATAAAGCCTGAATTAGCTTGACTGAAAATAGAGGAGGATTTGGCTGTTTTTCGAAAAAAAGTTTTTCAAAAAAAAAAAAAAGTTTTTCTAAAACTTTCGGCAAAAATTGCCAACATCAGATATCGGTCGAATGACCCAGAGTTCCTGCCAACATATATTTTGCTTGAGAAGGTTAGTCTGATGGAGTGGTTAGTGTGAGGCGGTTGAACAGCTTACCTGAAAGGTCGTCACGCGGCCCATTGAGTTTTGCAAACAATTGCTGGTAAATGAGAGGTAACCATGGGTAATCGGATTACTAAATGAGCAATCTTCTTTTAGAAAATCAATAGAGTCAATCAATCAATCAAACACTTTCCAATTCCGTGTTTCTTGATCAGTACCCGGGACAAATTGGGTCATTGGGAAATTTTCCCTTTCACATGATTGCCTTCGGTACGACTCTGCGAGACTCGGGTCAAAGAACTTACTTTGGAATTGGATTTACTGTGTGTGTGCTTTTCTTTGTTTGAGATTTCCGCACAAAGAAAGTATAGTTGTTGGGTTTGTCCCACAGTCGCGAAAATCGTACTCACATGATAGTTCCGACGGAGAGTTAATCAACCGATATGTGGGAGCGATACATAGTTTTCTATTCCTAAGCTTATTGCAAACTTTACACCGTGTTGCTTTAGCTCTTGTGATGCAATTTTCATATCAATGTTACTTCTCATATCCAAAACACAAAGACAGACAAAAAGTCCAAATAATCCCCATATCTAATCACAGGCCCGTACTCAGGGGGGGGCGGGGGGTACCCCAATTCGAGCAAAGGGGCAAAAGGTCCCTTTCTTACGGAAAATTTTGATAAAAAGTCAAAATTTAGCAAATGTTGACACCAAAGTCACCTTTGGTGAAAAAATGCTCAAAAAAAAACAAAAAAAAAAAAAAAAAATAAGTCCAAAAAAAGGACCGTGACCATTTTAGGGGGTTAGGTCCACTTTTAACCAAAAGGTCCCACTTTTTTGAAGTCCGCACCTCCCCCCCCCCCCAAAAAAAAAATCTTTTGTCTGCGTACGCCCTGTATAATCAAAAGGAATCATATAGATAACAGATTAAAAATCCATTATTTTCGGAAATATTTGGAACTTTGTTATTGTTCATTAAAAATTAAGAAGATTAGAAATTAAGAAGTATTTAACCCTCGTCTACCGAAGGGGGGGGGGGTTGGTTACCACCCCCTTCAGGTTTGTTTCCCGGCTTGCTAAAAACCCCTTTGTGGTGCCAAATATTTAAGGTAATTGTCAATTGACATGTCACTCCTTTTAATCCACAAAAACATACACCGGGGTTATAGTGGTAAAAGATACAGGGTGATCCCAAAGTGATGGATAGGGGGGGAGGTGGAAACACCACCCACCTCCGGAAGAGGAAGTACCAACATGCCAAACAAAACAGCGGAACACATCCACCCCACAGACACTTGAATTTTGATACATAGATAGCTATGGTCCTCCTTTTCCATTGATACCAAAGTGAGTACCAACAGCCTAGCCATACGTCACAATGACGTCATAAGTTGCATATCAGCAAAAATGGCCATTTCCATAGACACACACACAGTGAAAAAAATTCAAATTTTCGCAAAGGTTAGGAAAATCAGATTTCATGCGGTTTGACTATACTTGATGGGAAATGACTGTTTTATATAAGGACAGCATTTTAGAGCTATAATAAGGTGTTGAGTCGCTTAAAATTGCGAACTATCCATTTCCACCCTATATCAGTATTTTGTACTTTCCTCAACATTATTGACGTCATGCTGACGTCATAATGGGGATGTTAGTACGTGCTTTGGGTGACCAATGGAAAGAAGGAAACATAAGCTATCCATTGGTACCAAATACGGAATGGGCTGTTCAGTAACGAAAATCACAGGGGTGGTAACCACCCCCCCCCCTTCGGGAGTTTTGATTACAAAAAATGGCTCAGGTAGACGGAGTTAAGAAATAAAATGAACAATCCGTTCCTTTTCCATATTAAAAAAGAGATAATAATCAAAACGAAGTTATCAACCAAAACAAGCTCTGAAAAAAAGCATCATAGGGAATAAGACAGAAACGAGCAGACGATTTTTTTGGAAAAATAATTCATACTAATGCTTGATGTTAAGTTCGTGCGTAAACCGTGTAAAAAGTTGCCTTGTGGACTCAACGTTTACTTTTACTCTTAACAGGAAAGTTGATCGACTTATTTGTTAAATCTTGTGATGGTTCAATCAGGATTCCATTATCCTGTGATAACAAGATGAAGTGCGCACTTCGATTTATAACATCGGACGGATATAACATCGTCAGTGAATTCAATGTAATGTTCTCACAACAAAAAACTTACAGCAAACCTGAAACTTCCCCAATTATATCAAAGTTAATTGAGCACAAAAGTCAGTTTGTCGTCCATCTCGCGGTACTGCCCACAAGAAAAGGGCAGAAGCGATCCAGCTATGTAACATACAATTGAATACAGAAATTCTCGTATAACACAGGTGCCTATGGTTTTGGTGTTTGGATGGTAAAAGACACTATCATGATTTGAAAATATTTTGAAATTTGCAGGAAAGCTTCAAAGTGAAGGATAAGTCCCGTAGATCCTCATAAGATACCTTTTCCAGTATAGAATTGAAAGAAAGGAAAAAGGCAGTGTTCCAGATACGATTCCTCCAGTCAATTACATGTTGTTAGTAAGTGTCCCGTTCGGGACAGTAATGACTAAAATCTACGATTCTGCCTTATATAGGTTGCGACTTGGTCTTTCATTTGCGAGTATGTTAGGATACCTGTAACTGTTACGGGTACTTGCTAAAATCTGATTTTTTGATGATTTTTTTCGATTTGCTGATTTAAGCAAATCACTGATATTGTCCTTAAGACCTTGACGCATACCCCCCGCAGCCGCCCGGCGGCAAGTGCTGTAGCCTCACAACTAAACACGGGGATCGTCTGCTCATTCAGTCCCAACGTACGGGTATTTACCCTGGCTGACTTGTTTTCAGTTTTGTAGACTTATGGACCCCTCTTTTTCACATTCATGCGGGGACAATTGAATATTAATTATTAAAGAACATATACAGATGTTGAATCTAAAAAGAATTTTATTAATGGAATACGCCATTTTTGGGAAAAAATAAAAGATTTGATGACGTCCAACGGCATTGAGTGGTTTATTATGTTGCTTCGGGGGACCCAATTTCAGGTTAAAAATGACGTACGGATCCCTACATTGGAAAAACCAACCGATATCGTCATCGTACGTCTTTTTTTGAATCTGTATGGTAAAGGTAAATTTTGGTAAACTGTTTAGACATAATAACGGTGTCTTTGGAAAAAATAGCACTTTGGGCACAGAGGGTCATAGTAGCAGACCTGATTTAACATAGTCGGATTTATTATATCGGTCCCCCCGAAGAGCACACTGAGATCTTATACCTTACACTGACCTGTACCTGACACGTGACACCAACTATTCATCGCGTTACCGTTTATAACTACAATACGGCAAAGCCGCAAGCATTCTGTATCTCGGTTGTCACAGCGTAATCGATACAAGAATGTGAGACTATATATGTGGTTCTGTACAGGAGGGTAGGACACGATTGGCTCGATTTGGGCATTGGGATTTTCCAAACGGTCATTTGTGAAACTGCTACATTCATTTACTATGCAATCTCGGCCCAGTGACATTAAAAAAATCATCTCTTAAACCTTTGTTCAAAGATCTTAGTAATATCAATCATGATAAATTTAAGAAAAATATGAAGTTGCACACAAATCATGCTTCTGTTAAATTACCTGTGCATAACTCAAAACGCAGAAACTTCCCCTGCAAAGATCTCTATCAAACATTATACCCTTGAACATACGCGCCATGACTACAGAGCTACGCGCTCTGTAGCCATGCGCACCGATACACTCTAATATCCAAACGCCCTATTATAATTATTATACACCTCCAAAACCATTGACTCCTGGGTATTCCCCATGGGGTAAGAGATTTAAGTAAATCATTACGGACATGGTCGTTCATGGGATCTACTGCAAGTGATAACAACGTTCACACGAAGAGCGTGCCAAACCGACCTTATCAGTTTAGAGGGCGCTAATCATTTTTTTCTCTCTTGTCGGATTTCGAATGGTCCTATTAAGGCACCGGTGCTTGTATACGCGATTTACTGTACCTTAAAAAATGAACTTTTATTACTTCTAACTTTGGTATGTGAATCCTAAGCTTACGTGTATATTCGATCTATTCATACAAACGAAATTCGCATTGGTATTTTCCATCGTACAGAATTACCCCACGTGGCCTACGAGCGGAAATAGGACATTCACTCATGACATCAAAACGCAACGTCAGAATCAACCGTCAGAAATGTCATAAACCTAAACAAAAGTAAGGGTGCTAGGATCACGCAATGGCACGTTTAACAGCAATCGAAATGTCAGAGCAAATCCGGGGCCTATAAAACCAACTTTGCATTGCCTACAACCCCCTAAAGGTCCAAATATTGTGTCAGAGGGCGCATTACAACAGTGTACCGAAATGAATGCCCCCTTGGTAGTACTGATAATGGCCCTTGCTTCATTGCCTTCTTATATGAAAACATCGAAGCGCTTTATTTGGGTTACTTTACTAAAAGACAATATCAATTTTACCGGAATCCATAAAGCCATCGGCCGAGACTCTTACGGCATGTATGTTGGTCTAAAGTATGAGCATCGATTAAGTGAAAAAGTGCAACAGGACTTCCATTGTTTGTAAATGGAATGTCCCTTAGACCATTAGGTCCATTTAAATATCATTCATATTATATTTATTGTCAAAAAAAGAAAAAAACTAAAAAATCAATAAAATATCAAAATTTGTCAATTGTTGTTTCACAAAGGTCAAAATTATTAATTTATTTTCAAGGGCATATCAGAATCAGCATGAAAAAAAATCATCTAAAATTAGTTCAAACAAGCATAGTCTTTGATGATAATTTTTTAGATGTCTTCCAAATGACCCTGCAATGGCCCGTGTTAAAGGAACGGTAAGTATGGGCAAAACAGGGGAATTACCCCTGATTTTTGGGGTCTAGCTGCACTCACCTCCTAGAAAGTTGAAGCAATTTTTTAATAGAACCTATTAGATACAGTGGGTTGGCTAATAAAAAAATTCTGAAATCAGGGCAAAAGATTTGATATAACTGCTTTTTATTATTCACTGTATGTCCAATAGGTGAATTGTGAGCAATTTTTTTAGGGTAGGGGTTAACACTTTCGGCGACTTTCAAAAATCTGAACACAAACGATCCTAAAATTGTTATCCTGAGTAAATTACAAAAGGGTTGTAAGATTGTGTGATTTTTAAACTATATTTGTTCAATATAGTTTCACACAATAACTAATCGTTTTTGACACCATGTGACTATTTATGTGTAAACAGGTTGAATTTTTTAATTGAGCACAAGTCACCAAAAAAAAATTATTACCATTAGCAAACCACCCAATATAAATTTGATATAAATTTGGGTTTTCACACGTAAGGCGGCGTCCAAAACGCCAAGAAAACCACTTTCGTGAAGGAAAGGTTGCATGAATGTATATCACATGGAGGGTCATAGAGCCAAAGCCCAAATCAGCAATTATAAAGTGAATGTTATATCGTGATGAAGTGACGGAAGTTGTTGCTTTAAAAACGAACTTAGCCAACGCACCAAAAAGCTAACATGACCACTTGCATTATCCCTGTATTACATAATATTTCGACCAAAAACTGCTGATTTTTAGGTTAATCCGGTTATTAAACTAGGGCCCAGTAGTTATAACTTCCCCTAACAGCTCCCAACGGACACGAAATTCTATGGCAAATGGAGAGCTCGAACTCGCCATATAGCATAGTAGAGTTCAAAAATTTAAGTCCCATTCTGGAAGTTTATAGACCTTTCATAAAACAAGGCCGTCGTATACGATGTGGTCTATAGTGCCTCGATTCACCTCGACACGTGGCCTACTGGTGGTCCTGTGCGAGAGAGACACAATTTTGCGGCATCTTGTACAAAGATACAAAGGTTGGGGGAAGAAGAAGAAAGTTTTGAAGGGTGTGTTTTTGTGTACCACTTCTAGGATGCTGAGGGGAATTCCTTGCTAGCAGGGCCGTTGGATTTCACGACGTGGTCAACCAAATTCGCTGGAGGGGTGAGAATGCATATTGAAGCCAAAAACAGCTATCTGAGAGTCAAAATGATTGATGGGCACTTCGTTACACGATAAGTCTCCCACTTTTGCCCGAAGGAATTTTTGACGAAATTATATACCACACATGAGGCGTTATACGACAATAAGCAATTAGCAATAAATAGAATCCAGCCAAGAAGACAACCTGAAACAGATTGGGGACAAAAACCAATTTTTGCAAATTTCAGAAAAAAATAAAAAAGAGCACCAAATTTACACATGCCTCGTTTCACAAATGGGATTTACCGGTATGTGGAATGAAAAAGTGTAATATGAGTTCTAAAAGGTCCAACTACTATGACTGAACACCAAATGATATAATTCTTGAATGTGTCAGATTCTGTAAGTTGACATTGTCTGCCGTGTAACTTTTCATTGGTTTGTACAGTGGCGTGATCTTTCTTAGTTATCGTGTCAAACACAGTGGTGGTCTCAAATATGATCCAGAAAGAGATGGGATTACAAGCATCTGGCTGCTTCACTGAATCCGTCCGCAAGGCGTTGTAGTCAATGGGCGGCGCAAGAGGATTGTACGGTAAAGGTGAAAGGTAATATGGGATTGTATGGGTAAGTGGCGGCGTGATGGAGGTTGTGTTGATGGCAAAAAAGTCAAAGTGATCACATATAACCTATAAAGGGTGAACTGAATTTCTATTATTATTTTTGTTTTTAATGTTTTAAATGTTGAGTTGTGTTTAGGGTGATTTTGCTGTTTTATTTTAATATTTTTTACTGAAACTCCCGTTGGCGGGGTGGGGTGGCGTGGGTTCAAAAGTTACACAATCACAAAAAATGAGTCGGAAAAAAAAGTATATCGTTAGTCGTAAAACTGGCAAAATGTAGTTTTGCGGGTCCCTAGGAACCCCCTTATACACTTAAGGTTAATGCTAGGTTATAGTGTTATTCCAATATGAGGGATTATGATAAGTACCCATAATAAAAGGTCTTTTCAAAGGCCTTTCATATAATAACCTCTGAGGGGACGTTATAGAAAATTTATTATAATCAATTAGAACGATAAGTCACCGTATGAATATGTTGAAAGGTTAAGTAACCAACTTCCATCTATTTTTATTTGACAAATTGTCAATACTACACAGGTTATGGTGATTAGGAGGTGCCTTACAAAGAATGATAAATAAGTTATTATTAAAATCACTTACCAACGACTCAGTTAGCTTTGTGTTGTGAGTCTTTTTCAGAGAATAGTTCGTGAGAATGGGATATGATGAATATTCAATGAATGTTATCTACAAATCAAGGAAATCTGTTAAAATAATTGTATAACATTTATTTCTTAAAAATATTAGACATGTAAATAAATATCAAAATTGTGGTTATAAACGCATTGACACCCGTGAAAGGCAACAGGGCGTCGTTGAGAATGAGACGGAAATATTCAACAATATTTAATGCTGCCGGTGTGTCTATTTTAGAGCGGGCGGTCGTTGTGTTTAAGGCGTCGGACGAGTAAGGCTAAATTGAGAAGTCGAACGGATACAAGTCTGTGTATCATGATTGTCCTAGGACTTGGTTTTAAAATGGAGCGTCCCATTGGACTGTTGGTGGAAACTCGTTTTTGGTCCGCCGGACACTGACGGTTTAAGTGTCAGACGAGTCCGTTCGGGACACCAAGGGTTAAACGAGGTCGACGGCCGGATTACAATGTGTGATGGTACATGTCTGGACTCCTGGTTTTAAATTAGGAACGTCCCATAGTGGGACTGATGGTGTTGAGATTGGTTTTGTTCCGTAGGGAGCACTTAAGTGTAAATTGAGAGTCAGAGGTATGCCCAGTAATATACTTCATTGTCCGGGGACTCCTGGTTTTAAAAGGAAGCGTCCCATAGGACTTGTGTGATAAGTTGGTTGTTTAGTCGTCGGACACTAAGGGTTAGAAGTCTGAGAGTCCGACGGACACTAAGTTCAGCATTTCATGTCCTAGGAACTTCTGGTTTTTTAAAATGGAGCGTCCCATGGGACTTGTGTGATAACTAAGCTTGGTTTTTGTACGTCGGACACAAAGTTTTAGTTGAGGTCAGACGGACACTAAGTTCAACGTTTTCAATTGTCCTAAGGACTCTGTTAAAAATGGAGCGTTAACGTAGGACTGGTGTAATAAGTTGTTTTGTCCGGTAGACAATAAGGTTTTTAAGTCAGGAGTCCGACGGACAATAAGTTCAACGTTTCATTGTTCTAAGACTTGTTTTTAAAAATGGAGCGTCCCATAGGACTGTGTTTGTAAAATGTTTTTGTCCGTCGAACACTACGGTTAAGTGTAATACAGGGTGTAAAGATCAGCTAAGCAAGTAGTAACATTACTTATTCCATTCTTCGTGTGAATCTTGCAAGTTCTCAGCACTGCCTCCAAGTATGTGTGCTTCGAGTATCCCGAGGGCAATGCAGATGCCTAACAAGAGTTTTTTTACCCCAGGTTTGAAACAGGTCCTATAACCAGATGATTACAGGGGAAACACACTGCTAAAGAAGAACCCGTCAGAACGCAATATTATACAAGATGCTTTGTACAAATATATGAATACATATCATGTGGTTTCATCGAAAACAGAAATCAGGAAAGAAAATAGTAACCATAAAATGATAAAGAACATTTTGTCTGAACATGCGCTATTTGAAATTCGCGCTAGTGTATATGGGATATGTATACGTGTTATGCGATACGCTCGGCACAGAAGCGTCATACACCTTCACATGTGATGCTATAATGTGTATTTCCTTTGGCATGTATGACGTAAACGTGCCGACCGTATCGCATAACACGTTATACATTAGCGCGATTTTTAAATAGCACATGGTCAGACTAGATTGTTTTAAATTCATTTTTATGGTTAATATAATTCTTTTTTTCGATGAAACCACTCGATAGGTAGTCAATAATTATTTTATAGAGTTTATTGTATAACATTATTTGTTATACGGGTTCTCCTTTAAGTCCTCATCATCTGCCTAAACCTTGATTCAAGTCTTGATTCAAGTCTCTCGATGCATATTTATATTACCACAAATCTAGGAGATTCCTGACATTTTAGGTAATTTAAACAATTCTAAACAATAAATTAAATTAACATAATTAACACATAGGTCTATACTGTAAGAAAATAGCCGTGCCTTGTACAATGAAATACTGTATTTGACTGTAATGTTGTAAATAGAGCAAAATACTGCAGATTTATGTTCAATTTTCCAGACTTATGTTGACTAATTTAAAGGTGGAACTTTAAATCGAATTCTAATGAGTATCAACATATTATACACTATTATGAATTTTCAATTAATGTATTATGATTACGTACTTAAATTTACAGGACAAAAATACTGCAAATTTTTCAGGAAAATCCTGGCATCCATTCTGCAAACACAGCCCTGTAATATACAGCTTTTACAGGATTGCATTCAAATTTATTGTAAATTTTACAGTACATGCACCGTAAAAAATGGTCGATATGCCTACTAAGTCAGTGGTTTTTTTTCTCCACACATTCGACTTTAGGAAATTTCCTTATTTCCTATTTTGGAGCTTGTTCATCCTAACTGGTTGTATAGCCATACTCTCTCAGATTTGAATTCCATAATGGGGGAAGGGTAGTTTATTAGGGCAGGAAGACACATAGGATAAGTTTGTCCACCGTTGTTGTCATCTTTTGATGTTGACTGTCGATGATATTGTCTGTTAATGATGTTGTCTGTTGTCAAAAACGGCTGCCTGTAATATCCGCATACTTCGATGGATTTCAACCAAAATTGAGTCATAGGTGCAACATGTAATCCCTCATTTGTTGATGAGGTCAAAGTTCACATACTAAGGTTGAAGGTCATGTGCGGTCAAGTTGTAAAATTGTAAAATTTACCTTAATTGAAAAGTTGGAAGTTCAATTGGGACCAAACTTGGTTTATGGATATATATACACGGAAACCATCATTTATGAGGTCAAAGGTCACACGTCAAGCTGAAAGGTCATACGAGGCCTATCATTTACAAACCGCGACCGCAGACGATACTAGAGGTCCGAAGACCGCGATGTATTTTTTTTCCTTTGGTATTTTTCCATCATCGTAGCTGATTTATTTAAAATATTTAATTCTAGTAACTTAATTACTTGTATAAGATTTAATTGTCTATTTTGTAACTCAATCAGCCATATATCATCTTGTCCGAGATAGTCTGAACTCATACGCCTTCCTTGGAGGACTAATGGCCTGGGTCAGCAGATTTCTCGCCTACCCCTGAATGACTATTGTCCGTTGTGAACTAAATTGTGCACAATTTTTAATTATTTTAGTATTTGTCTTTGTTGTATACTTCATTTTGCAAACGTGTATTTTTTTTGTTTGTACATTACAATT
>JAMKCH010055168.1:0-21033 GCA_023653785.1 Ophioderma brevispina | reverse complement strand
AATGCCCATTTAAGAATGTTTTCATTTTGATGTTATGAATAAAAAACGTTTTCAAATATTTCACTACAAAGGTTGGATTGATTTAATGCTTTTATGTTATAAGTGAGGCCTCGAGGAAACATAAGTGGTAGGATTTTTGAGTGAATCAGCAACCTTTAATAATGAGGCTTTTATATTTTTTAGGCAAATGAAGGCTGATTTGATTGGACAGTCACCTTGTTGTATTGTTTGCGGTTTATACGGCATTTTACGCAAATTAACCTTAGATGACTTTGGATTTTTCGGGTCACCCTGAAACCGTAATAACAAATCTCAGGCTGTTGTTTTATACCTGCATGTCAAATTAAGGTTTCATAGGTCAAGGGGCTTCTAAACGCATAATCGGACAGACATCTCATGTTAGTAGTCTAGTGCAGTTCCCCTGTGTGGACCTTACTATGTGCACATTTTTAATAGAATGTGAATTTACGCGTAAATCCGGTGGAAGGAATTGGAATGTGGTGATGGGCTGGATGGTGCTATTCCAGGCAGAGTGAGGAATTTGAGCGACCTCATACCTCCCAGAGCTCTTTTTCCCTCCTTTCTAGTTTTATTTCTTATCAGCATTCCAGGTGCCTAGGTTTAGTGGATCAGTTAGGTAGGGTCAAAGGTGCCCTGGAATGTTCAGAGTCCCTGATACCAACAATAATTGACCTGCGTGTGGACATAGCTAACACCAATGGTCGGTGAGTTGGTGGACAGGTTGGCTCGCCATTTACCAGGTGGTTGGCAACTGGACCAAATGATGTACACTTACGTTATCCGTGAAGGTTAGACTCGTGATTAGGCCATTTAAATAACCTATATGCTGCTGAACATACCAGCATTAAGGGCGGAAGAAGGAAACCACAAGGTTCACGGCAGTGTGGTTCCCGATATTGTATCTGCTGCCTTGTAGTTTCACCTGATGCAGGAAAGGCTTGGGGAGACAACCCTGAGGATAAATCCGGAGTTGGAGTCCCTTAGGCGACTGATATTGTCTCACCAGCACCAGTTTGCAACTCCCGCGACGCTGCTGGCACAAACGATCGTTTCTCGACGTTCTTTTGGATTTGTCTTCGTCGTGGACGAGGGGGATTCATGGGTGCAGGGGCAACATACGGATCTCCATAGCCAATTGGCCCTGGCATTGTGCCCACTCGATGTGGGCGCTTTATCCATGTCGCTGTGACGCGGAGGCCATGAATACGGTGGAATGATATATAATATGTTCTGAAGTACGAATGTTTTACTGTTTATAGAAATTGAAATAGTGCAATGGCGTGGGTGAAACATTTTAAATTTTGACAAATTTTAAGTCTTTGGGGACAGAGGTAAAATTTAAGAAATGATATGAAGTCATTGGGTGACAATGTTGCTGAAATGGGAGCTTTACATTTTTAAAGGCTTTAAAATAATTATTTAAAACAAAATGTTAGTGATCACGCTTGTGTACGGTTGTGCCGAATCCTATACCTACTTTACGGTTACGATCCGTCGGCTGCAAATAATCTGGAATTGCTTCTTTAAGTTCCTGCTGGTTAGTCTGCAGTGGTCAACCTTGTGGTTGATAAGTATATCGTTTGAATTATTTCCCGAATAAAGTGGTATTAATGTTGTATTTGGATTGGTCGCATTTTCCTTTAAAATCGTAAAATATAGAGGGATTTCAAACGCTCTTATTCCTCTGGTGTTAAAAATTAATACGTTCAGGTATACCTCGCTAAGTGTGTCCACAAATCACATAAGTCACCTTCAAAAACTCCCACAAAATGTCATCTTACTAATCCCTTCCCATACCTTTTACATGGCTATTCCCCCTTGACTCGCCCTTTTTCCTTTTTAAAGGTTTTGTATTAAAGTTTACCTTGCCCACCCTAACTAAAACATTTTGAGTCAATCGTGCCCGGACCCCACAAGGGCATCACCTGACACCAATAACGAATAAAGTGTGTGGCCACGTGTGTGGAACTGTTAACAAGTCTCGTTATAAACCAGTAGCGCAGATTGAGAGCCAGAATTGTGAAACGGAGATATTGCGTATTTGTGCCGATTAGCACGTTCAAATCCCAAAAGTTTTAATAACTTTTCTATGTACCCCAAGTTTAGGTGAGCAATGGGGGGGGGGGGGGAAAAAACATCACAAAACTTGAGAAGAGAGAACTCAGCATTGGTTGAAGTTCAACTTCTTTGCGGAAAGTGTTGATATCGAAAAGTTAAACTCTTTCTTCATATCATTGACATACACATGCCGAGATCTAATCGTTAAAATCTAAACAGATAAACCCGTCAAACACATTCAATGTATGGTGAAAATTTCATCCCGTACCAACACAAATGAACGATATATAGAATTGATAATGCCTGATGACCTGAGTGCTATAATTAAATGTATAACGCTTAATTTGTATATAGCGGTTTCTTGCAGATTCAATCTACGTGCTCTGTCATAGATTCTCTGTTGTTATGGAAGAAATGCATTGAAGATGTTGAGGCAATAGATATCAGTAGTGGATACAACGTGTACTTAAACATTATTAGCAAGACTGTTTGATTCTTTCAAGAGAAGATCTAACAAAGTTTCAAGTGCTACTCTTTGTAACTTTATGTAGTTTAAATACAATGAAATGCAGCGAAACCCTTATGGGAAGTTCTACTCAGAGATTAATCCTTCATGAACCTTTCATAAAGCACTTTACTGTACGCCAAGAACCCACAGAACCGTGTGGAAAGACAAAGGTTGCAGACCATCAGGCAAAATGTTTGCATTTTGAACCTCGACTCGTCTCGGTGTGATATCGCTTGGCTCCTTTGTATAATGGTCGAAAATAAGCTTTGCATAGCGGTACATTTTTTAATAGCGCTAACTGAATTTTATCAGCCCTGTATATAGCAGCATCAGTAAAGTGTTATTAGAAGGTTCTACGCTTACATAAATTGTGTACTTTTACAGACCATTTTATTTTCATTTAGTTTTGAAAAACCCATAACGTGCGCTGGCCATCTCCATGGAAAGATTATTAGATATACATCCTTGTCTTGCTGGAGAACTAAGTAGTTAAAATTTTCAAAAACAGATATAAATAGTATATGTAAATGTACTGTTCTGATGCTATCCGCTAGAAAAGCGAAGGGCACCTTTCGGACTTAACATCTATAGATAATATCTATCAACACTGGTTTGATAGCTTAGTTGGCAAGAGCGTCGTACTATTAATACGAAGGTCGTCGTTTCGAATCCGGCCAACCGCATGTTTTTTTTTTTTAAACACTAAAATTCTCTGGCCATCTCCAGGGAAAGATTAATCAATATACATCTGAAAGAGTAGTCTCTTTTTCCACTTGTAGATAAAGACTAACTTTGAAAATTGAAAAAAAAAGAACTGTAAAAATAAACTGTCCAGGGGTGAAATGTTTAAACCTAATGTATTTCTTTAAAAAGTTGCATTACATAGTGGGAGATTATGACGTATGTACGTACTTGTACGTACTTGTACGCTTTCTTCTAGACTGACAACGGTTTCATGCCGAAGGGCTAACGGGTCAAAACGCATGAGTTAAGTTGTTTGGTTCAATGGCGTATATCGGCAACTTAGGCCATTCACGCCAAAACAAAATAGCCCTAAAAAAAACAAAAATAACTAACGGAAGCAAAAGGTGCTTACAGGTCAAACGCATAGATTAACGAATGCCTATAGTATGAAACGCACAGAATGTCGGAATACAGTCCACCTAACGAATGTCTAACTCATCTCTGCCGAAAAAAAAAAACCTGATAGTGAACGGGCAGTGAACGCACCGTCGAAGTCATACGAAAAAGCCTGGCCCTTGGCATACCTCATCAGTTTTTGTCAGAGCTACGACCGACCTGTGGTCCGATAGGCAGGACAATGGGAACTGATGTGAGGCATTGACCTTTTACGCGTTCAGCAACGTTTGGCATACGTTGACTGGTGCACGTTTTGTGCGTTACTCATACGTTATGCATTCGTTTGGAACGGTACACATCCGGTTATCATTCAGTATTGTTCGGTGGCGCTCGACAAACTGAACGTTCCCTACACACAGTTCGTTCGTTCCATGTACATATGTTAGCAATTCGCATTCGTTGATGTCCGTTTATCACATTTAACGAAATGATAGCTAGACCCGTTGGTACAAATTAGAATTTGGCGTGTTTTTTTTAATTAATTATTAAAGAATGTGGTCAACCTGTCGCGATCTTGACTCAAATAAAGAGCGTCGCCGCTCCAAATCTTAATACCTGATGCAGTGATAACACTACATTTCCGCCAGACATAAACATTGAACGCAAACAACCTTTCTGATGAACCCTACAGAACCAAATACACTTTTGCGTCTGTACCAAAGTAGACGTCGTTATGTCTGATAATATGTTCCAAACGTATGCTAGAAGGAACCTGATACAAATTTAAACGTCAAACGTCATATTTGCCCCAAGAAGTATTGAGCATTAATCGCACACAATAATGCCAACTATGTAGGGTATATTAATTTGATGTTCAGTAAACGCAACTCATATTATTCATGTTCAAATAGGTTATTCCCACTCTTTGATGAAGACGCTGTTTTAACAAGAGAAAATATTTACCCTAATAATAGTGGATATATCGTTCAGGTAAAATTGTTATATATTGTCTACCCAGCCAGTACTATTTAATTCTACCCACAATTAATTGTTCAAATATGAGAGTCCTCCAGGTTTTTATGCGATGTTTTTGTATACGATTTATCGCGTCGTATCAATAAGAGTGCAACCAATATAATATATCTATAGGCTGGTTAAATAACAGCTCTATCTGCCAAAATAGATTTCGTTCAGTAGACGTATGATACCATTAGCGGCAATAAATTTTGACATATCTATATCTATATAATCCAATTAGGATTGGAATCAGGATCAGACATTTTCCTACTTGAGGTTAAGGCTGGCTGGAACTAACATACTTAGAGGGATATAAAGCTTCCATTCACTCTGTTAAATATTGATGTTCATGTGTGCCCCGGCTAGTGTTATCAAAACTTTGTGCCCAAACTACTTTTTTTATAATGCATGTTTTATTTCGTATTTGGTGTATTCTAGATGCTTACTAAATTTCCTTATGCTGCCTTACCCATTTATTTCTCTATGTAATACGATAATGTTTAGAAATCGATGATATAGTTTAGGAGTTACTATTCTAAAATGAACAATTTGTAGGTTGGCAAATTTAGAAACCTGTACATGTATAACTACCTTTGTCCTCGAACTAGTCGTACAGAATTGATGATAAAACTCCAAATGTTGATTATTTTCTTTGATTAATGTCCGTTGTAATTTTGGCATTAAGTTTGAGCATTCAATTCGGTTTTCCTGGAAATTGTCAATTTTCTTTTTGTAAAATTCAGGCCGAGGCACACCTGAACGGTGTATTTGTGTGTGTCTCCTATCCCTCTATAGGTATATTCATCCAACATTCAATATGTTAATATTTATCGCAGCACCTATCTTTTAAAAAGGAGGAAAATGGTGGTTAGACTTAGAGATTCATATTGGGCGCAAAACGTACAGTGCCGTATTTGTAGTTAATAAAATAATAGCGCCTCAATTTGGTTAAATGGGTCCTGCAGCTTACTTGATTTCTGGGGTCATATCTTAAAAAATAATAACTCTACCTTTATGAACTTTTCAGGGATATTAGCTAACAGTCCCATCTTACCTTACAACAAAGAATAAGTAGTCACATGATTTTGTTCAAAACTTATGGCGCCTGCCACCAAGTGTTGCGTTTTTTTGGGGGGACACACGGGTACATATAAATCAAATAAAAATTCTTTTTTTTCATATTCTATAAATATCTAGTTTTAAGTTGAGAAACCAAATTTATTAAATTCAAAACATTTTTTTCGAATCTCTGTATTTTAACCAAGAAACCAGGTTTATCCATTAGAAAGGCTTATTTAAAAAAAGGTTTCTCGATCGATAATTTTTAAGACATACTTTAAAACTGTGTGTGGTTTTCGGCTATAATATTTCGACCGATTATATTATAAGCCCCTTGATGTGTTAGAGGATCGATGTTAAATTCAGCGCCTGAATTAACCTCTCAATCTTTTATGAGACGATTTTAATGTTCCCATGAAGGTATAAATTGCAATGTCTTGTTTTTATTATAACATTAGTACGGCTAAGGCCCCGGTTAGCATACCGTGGTAGTCCATTAAACACTAAAGTGACCAAGGGGTTTTTCACTCCCCCAAGGAAACCACTTTTCCGAGGGATTTTTTTGTACGAAATTTGGAAAGACTTCCATATGTACCCCCTCGTATATATTTACATGATACAAAATTTATTTTAATTTTGGCCTTTTGTTGATCAAAAACGGAATAAACAGCTAAGATAATAACATTTTATGTTGCATGTAAATATATGAGAGGGGTACATATGGAAGTCTTGCCCGAAAGGAATACCACATGTGAAAGATCATAAGACAACCCCAAATCAGCAATAAAAAATGAAATTTGTTATTTGGGCTGCAAATTAGGGGCAAACATTGTCTTCAAAACACGTGAAAAATGGGCAAAAAGACGGAAATTTCAAATGAGCCTTGCGCTTACATGAAACTTTTTGAAAACCTATTTTATGTTGATATCTACTATAGAAGACCCAAATTACATATTTAACACAAAACTTGCAGTTTTAGGAATCCTGTTTTTTAACGGGTGTTGCAAAATACACTTCATTTGCCCATAAACTTTGTACAGTAACGATGGGTACAACGTCTGGCTGCTTCACTGAATTCCGCAAGGTCCTTGTTTGTGCATTGTTGCTCCAGCAGTGGGCAGACCAAGAGGTGTTCCATTGTCTGTGGTGCTGTTCCACAACCACAGGTAGTATCCTGATCTGCTTCCAGATAGCCCCACTTCTGCAAGGAAACCTTAGATCGGCCAGAAAAAGTGCTAATCCTGATCCAGTGTACTACAAGCTGCATCCAACATGGCTTCCAGTTAGATTCTGCGGCTTCAGTCAAATCATATGTGTGAATATTGACGAACTCTTTGATATTAACGAAGGGAACTTCCACATTACTTGCAAACTTAACACCTGCATTGAATTCACCAACTCTAGTATCTACCAAGCGATAACATACCTCAACTTGAAAAATTTGCCTACGAATTGCACCAACTTGCCATTTAGATCATTGCACAACAAGTTTCTTCATATTTCATGCTTACTCCTGTCAGGCGATAAGAATGTAACCCTGGACCACCAACAGATAGTAATCATTCATTTGATCAAAGTGAAACTGCTTATCTCTGTGGCTCTTGTAAAGAACCGGTGACATGGGACCATAAAGGACTTATGTGTGAAGAACCAAACTGTGAGACCTGGTACCATATTGACTGTCAGGCGGTTGGAGACACTACGTATGACATCCTCGGCCAATCCGATGTCTCTTGGACTTGCTTTTTTTTTTTTTTTTTTTTCTATTTTATGTTGATATCTACTATAGAAGACCCAAATTACATATTTAACACAAAACTTGCAGTTTTAGGAATCCTGTTTTTTAACGGGTGTTGCAAAATACACTTCATTTGCCCATAAACTTTGTACAGTAACGGTTTAGCAACGTCCACAATGAATTGTTTGTTTTCAGCACATAAAGGGTAAATTATTTTTAATGTTACTATTAATTGTTTATTTATATGTATGTGTGAACATATATCAGCCAAAATTGCTCTGGTTCTTTGATTTTTGAAAATATTCTCAGCTGACTTCCGTTAGTGCTCAAGGGGGGTGGGGTCCATGGGAACCTCACTAATTAACTCATTTACGGCTTGGCATGAAAAGAAGTGCATTTAAAAGCCAGAAAATAACGAAAATATTCTGCGCAAAAATCCCACGCGTAAAGTGGCCAGCGCGTAAACAAAGTTGAGGGTCACTAGGACCCTCCCCCCCCCCCCTTGTCACTTAAAAAAGGGTTAACCTAGTCGTTCATGCCTAAGTTTCTTCTTTTTTCCTTCCTCTGCGTCTTCTAATCACTTTAAAAAGTTTTCTCTTTTTGACACCCTTGGGTGATTTCACTAAAACTTTGACCATTTGGACATAAAACATGTTATTTGTTTCTTTGCTTGTTTTTTAAGACGTACTTTAAATGTTTGTGGTTTTCGGCTTTATATGGTAACAATATGTTATAAACGACTTTCAAAGCTGTTTGAGGTGTTAGAAGAATCTTATGTTCAACCCTGAATTAGCCTTTCATTCTGTTATGTATCACGTTGCGGCCTCGTCGGTGGACGATACTAATTTTTTTTCCTTTTGAGGCATAAATTGCATTGTCCTGCTTATCTCATTTTAGCCGAAGACTAGGTAGCAAGGCTCCGGCTAACATGCCGTCGTAGGGGTCCACACTGGGTCCCAACTTTGCATCATTAACTCCTCGTCAACCAAGGTTTTTTGTACTACGTTCACGACAGGTGGGGGGGGGGCCCCATCTTTTAACGACAAAACTCATCTTGTTTGGTATCAGTGTGCAAGTCCTTTCATGTTTCTCAATCCAGTACAAACGTACACGTTTTAACACATGACTTCATAGTGACGCATAACGGAAGATCTATTTTTTGCAAATTTGTAAGCAAATCGGCCAAAATCGATTGTTTTTTCAACCGTTTTTCCATTTATGCAAGCAAAATTGAATATTTATTTTGGCAATAATGGCTGCCAAAGTAAGCATACACATGTTATACTCTATACTAAGAAAAAATACAGTATTTGCTTACAGTCGCATAATACTTCCATAAAGTAGCTCATTTTGGCATTACACAGTAAAGTATAGGAATGTGGCAACTACCCCTACCTTCCGACTTTGACGGGACGTCCTGACCCCCCATGAAGGTGGCACCTCCAATTGTTTTCGCTATAATGACCACAAATGACTTACAATACATAAATGCCTTAGATTGTATTCGTTTTCGTTTTTGTGCGACAGGGGATTATCCGTTTTCATTGCGGGGGTGGTAGGGGGTTGGTTGGACTAGGGTTAAAAAATAATAGATAATAATAATAGAATAATCAACAACAATTTGCACTCTACTCGACAACCAAAACCAACATTACACGCCAAAAAAAATAAAACTCACAAACCAAAACTTTAAGCATGCAGTAAATAGTTATGTTTTCATGGGTGGTTGAGGGGGGGGAAAGTGGATTCAAGGTGCCTCTCTGTCACAGTAATCTCGAATGTTACCGGGAGGTGTTCTAGAGCCTAGGAACCAATTGATGATAATGTACAGCGCTTGGTCCTTTGTATGCATTTTAAAGCGTCCTCCATGAACACATCGCTTGTACAGGAAAAAGGAGGCATATATATATCGGTACTCCAAAAAAATACAAAAAAAAAAACAAACAAACCAAACAAAAACATGATTATGAAAACATTACGCAAAATACAATTATATTAATAACAATCAGCAGCAGCCTGGAGTAAATAGTGAGTTTTAAGATGCGATTTGAAATTTGAGATATTTTGCTTCCTTGATGTTGTGTGAAGCTTGTTCCATAAACTGGAGTGCAGCATCTTTGAAAGGCACGAATCAACGGTTACTGTCTGTTTCTTGGAATGTAAGAATCAGTTTGTCCAGAAGAGTCACGAGTAGCATAAGTCGACTTTGGACTAATAATGAGTTTTCGGACTATAGCATGAAATACGTGTAAACACATGATGATTTCGAAATGAATACGAGTCCTAATTAGAAGCTACTGGACACGATAAAACACAAATTATAAGGCTTGAAACAACAAGTTTGCAGGTGTCGCGTATATTCTAGATTATTGCGCAATATATATTGTAATTTTACAAGCAAAATATTTAATCATACATAAAACACAGTTGGCAACCACTTGGTACAAATTATGCAAAGACCGTAACATCAGCAGAATAACAAAGACCTCCGTCTTGTAAGGTGCTCTGGTTTATTTAAGGGAAACCAAAAAAAACAAAACAAACCAAAAGTTTTGTGATGAAGAGCCTATAAGGCCCTTACGTGAATGATCTGTCACCAAATCTATACCCCTCTTTTTGGTAGAAGTATAAACAACAAGGAATAATCGAAGCCTCCGTCCTGTACCCATCAAAATACTGTTCCCCACATTATGCAATTGAGACCACGTAGGCATGATGTAAGCCATTTATTTATTTATTTATATTATATTTATTTTCTGATTCCCTGAAAATAACATAAAAATGGTTTTGTTGTACTACATGTATAAGCATTTAATATATGTATCGATGAGGACATTCTTACCACCTGGTAGTTTACTGCTACTGTGCACTACTGCTCTATTACTCTTGGAACGATGTTGTGTGGCCTCATACCAGTAAGACGTCCCGCTCATTGTTGCAATGTACATCTTTTTTACAAACATGTTTATAATGTTCTATATTGACTTTTAAAACTTGTATCCTGACTTTTCCAAACTTTTTAAACATTTGGTGTGCAAAGTTGGTGTGTGTGTGGGAATAAAAATTTTGGTGATATTTTGACTTGAACTGTTTACTGGGCAGCCCTCCATTGGACCTTGGAATTCTGCAACTTTGTACTGTGAAATTCTGTAACTTCATACCAATCCTATATTTGCCGTGGGATACACAGCATCACCATCCTCCTACGCTCCAGATATTTTTTGATGTGTAAACATCAATCGTTTCATGTTTACCAATTTTTGATATAGTCCCTTTATGTATTGATCAACCATTTTTTATAACTGATCTTTTTATCAAGTGTCATTATATAAACACCAGTTTTTAGAATCCTTTGTTCTCTACCACGCTCAATACTCCCTCTTCTGGTGGACCCGTATCCTTGTCATCCTAACAGCTTTTTATTCATAAATACACCTTAGCCCTCTTCATGCAGCATTGCTCATCCTTGCTTTCGTCGCCTCAACTTTACCAATCCAATTCATACACTTATCATCGTACAATGCCATGCAACTCGGCCATCTGATCTACTGCTCGACTGTGCTCACCTCTCCTTCACCATAATGCTGATTTCCATTCTCATCCGACTTCGTCCGCTCTAGTTCGAAAAAGTGCTTCTTCGTCTTATCCGTGTCCCCAACACATTGTGGTTCTCAATATTATCCAGCCAAGATTGGTACAAAAACGTCTGGCTGCTTCACTGTCCGTCCGCAAGGTCCTTGTTTGTGCATTGTTGCTCCAGCAATGCATGGGCAGACCAAGAGGTGTTCCATTGTCTGTGGGCTGTTCCACAACCACATGGTATAATCCTGATCTCTTCAGATCGCCCCCTTCTGCATGAAACTGAGATCGCCAGAAAAATGCTAATATCCTGATCCAGTGTACTACAAGTTGCATACAGATGGCTTCCGTTCGATTCTCGCTTCATGTCAAATAAATATGTGTTGAATAGTGACCGACCTCTTTGGAATTACGACGGGAACTTCCACTTAACTTTGCAAAAAACTTAACACCTCATTGAATCCACCAACTCTAGTATCTACCAAGCGATAAAATACCTCAACTTGAAAATTTGCCCTACGAATTTCCACAACCACGTGCAGTGAGATCATTGTACACCAGTTTCTTGTCATCTTTCCACAATGCTTTACTCCTTCCGGCGTAAGAAGGTCACCCCATGGACCACCAACAGATAGTAATCATTCATTTGATCAAAGTGAAAATGCCTATCTCTGTGGGCTCTCTTGTAAAGAACCGGTAACTGGGACCATAAAGGACTATGTGTTACAACCAAACTGTGAGACCTGGTACCAAATTGACTGTCAGGCGGTGGAGACACTACGTATGACATCCTCGGCCAATCCGATTCCTCTGGACTTGCATGTTTTGTAAACGGTTCCAACTATAGTTCAACCCTCTTTGATCTTTACAGCCTTTGCCCTGAAAACAGATATTCTTGTTCTGCACACAATGACACCAGTAATTGCAACAGTCTCAGCTTCAGTTCCTTGAATTCCAATGACTTTTCATCAACAGAGCAAAGCCTAAGCAGCGTCATCCCATGTCAAACCTAAACAAACCAGATGTTCCTCATCGCCACTTCGAGTCCTCAATGTAAACGCCAATCCCTGGGGACAAGAAGGGAACTTTCTTCATTTGTTAGATAGTACCAAGCCAGATTTGTGATTGTACAGAAACGTGGCTGAACAACTCTGTTGCGATTCTGGATTTTTTCACTCTCCCAATTCACCATCATCGACTCGAGTGATTGTGGCCCTGGAATAGTGACTACAGCAGTTGGCCGTGAAGAATCCTTGGAATCCAATAATGGTGAATTGTTTGGGTAAAGATTAATATCACACCCGGTTGCAGATCTTTCTTCGTTGGTTGAATCTAACCGGCCCTGTCAGTTACCTTGTCTGTGCAGAATCATTTGATGCTGCACTTACCAAGATCACAGTAAAGCAATAGTCAATCATCACATCCTCGTCGGTGTGATTTCACTATCCTGGCTGGGATGGAAGAAAAGACCGTCAAGGCCAAGACATCTTACGTAAATTTCCACTACAAGTTCAGTGACACCTAAGCGGAATAAGGTGTAAACACCGATATTGAGAAACAGCCCGTGGTGAAAACACTTTCGACCTGAGGCATTACACCCAGGTCCTCATCAGATTCTGCAGGAACCAATGTTCTTTCTGGCATCTCTGAACCAATGCGCTGTTTTTTTTAACATATTTGATATGAACCCGCACTCGTAAAAGCAAGTTCCTCGTCTTGTACCAATCTACAGAAGGGCTGACTGGAATAGCTTACGTCAGCATGTTTCTGACTTAGCTGGTGAGATCCAAGCCTGCTGAAACTATGGTCCATCAACAGAACAGCTTTGGGTTCTTTTTAGAGACGGTCGTACAAAGGGTATCCATCCTTCATCCGAATATGCGTACCCAATCTAAAGACTCAAGACCATGGATAAGTATTGAACTCAAACGGAAACAAGACTGAGGATAAAGCAGTTGAAGTGGTGCAAGAATTCAATGGCAATGGCTTTATACTTTCGATTCTTCACAACTCAAGAAGGGGTCCAACGAGAACTAAGACGCTCATACTGGCGGTATGTTAAGACACTGTTACCCCCCAAAGATGGTGACCGAAATGATACTGAAGAAATGTTTGGGACTTTTGTCAAGCATAGACGATTCAGACTTCAGCAACATTTCTCCTCTGAAGGTTGCCGCTAGACTGATTACAAAATGCCAAAGCTGAAAGCTGAAAGCCTCAACAACCAGTTTCAATCAGGTTTTAAACCAAAGAAACCCGACTTTACTAAAGAAGCCGACGTCCAGTTTATCTCTGAACAAAACCAATCTTACCCATCGATACCACAGATAAACATAACACATCCACGAGTTGTAAAAAGCTGCTTAAAAAATCTCCAACCTGGGGAAGGCGGCTGGTCCATACTGCATTAGTCCAAGATGCCAAAGAACGGCTGACATTGTATCTGACCCCCTAATCCGCATCTTCTTCAGCAGAGATCTCTGAAAGAATGTGTTCCATCAGACTGGAGACATACAAACGTGGCACCAATTTACAAGAAAGGGCAAAATAATGATCCTGCCAATTATCGACCGATAAGTCTTACTTGCATTGCCTCAAATTATGGAGCACATCATATGCAGTATTAATGAATGAATCTGCCAGCCAACAACATCTTCTATTCACTTCAGCATGGCTTCCGCGATCGCGAGATCTTGAATTTATTATGATGTGGCAATCCACATGGAGAAAGCCTCCATCTGATATCTGTGGTCTCGACTTTTCTAAAGCTTTGACAAGGTTGGTCCACCAGCGCCCTTGTTTAAAGTTAAATGGTTGGCATCACTGGAGAAGTCAATATTGCATGATTGCCGGGGGGGTGGGGGTTCCTAAACAAGCGTACACAGTCTGTTGTAGTCCTAGGGGCGTCTCATTTGACAAAGTCCGCGTCTCGTCCTGTGTCCCCCAGGGATCAGTTGCTAGGACCTTGCTGTTTTATACTATATCACTGATGTCCGCAGAGAGCTGTCTTCTACAACCCGCCTCTTTGCAGATGGTACTATGATTTACATGGCAGTACACAACCAGATACTCCACGACTCCAGGAGGATTCACAACTTGTCGAATGGGTTACGCCAATGGATGATGAAGTTTCCATACCTGAAAATCTGTGAAGTAATCACCATCTCAGGAAGAAAAACCAGTCTTCACTACAATTACATTAATGCATGGCACCATCTTAACCATTCCTCTATCAACACAAATATCTTGGACCTACCATCTCTATGACCCTACGAGGGACACATGTTAGCATCATTGTTTTCCACAGCAAACAGCCACCCTTGGCTTTCTAACGACTAAACATTAACAAGCATCAGGAATGTGACATCAAATTCCCAGCTTACAAATCCCCCGTTCGTCGGTATTAGAGTATAGCATGGCCCAGTTTGGGACCATACACCAACATCTTATCAACAAAGTCGAAATGGTCACGACGAGCCGCTCGCTTTCACTCTTCATAAGTCACCGTCGCACAGTGAGTGTCAGTGTAACTGCCATGCTCAATACACTCAACTGGCCCACCTTGGACTCCGTCGTCAGCAGTCAAGACTCGCCATGTTTTTTACAAAGATCCATCCATGACCATGTTGCATTGATCCCCACTCCTTCTATCATCCAAAAATCACACCACAAAAACCGCGGAAACCAGCTCCGCGAAATTCACTGCAAATACCATGTCCCGTTTGCTCGTGCTTGATACCACCAATTCAGTTTCTTCGGCACCACGTACTACCCGTCATGGAATACTCTGCCTAAGAATATAGTTCATGCACCACCACCATAGCCTTCCAAGAATAGAAAGCCCTATTCCAGTTAGAATAAATTGCCCGCACAGCCACACACACTTCGTGCCAGAGTCTTCAAATATGAAGTGCGACTTAACGAAGAAGAAGAAGGACTTTTTCTCTATAAAAAAGAAAGAGAAAGAAACAAAACCCATGCAATGGTAAACTAGAAGATTATCATAATAGCTATATGTGAATGACCAATCACGGAAAAAATGTTAAAGCAAGGCAACTTTCTCTCTAGAATCTACATTTCTTAGATTAAAAATGGAGGACAAATCTGATTTTGATTAAAATTTTACTCTATTAGGTTTATATTTTCATTATTGCGATTTAAATTTTAAATCCAAACTTGGATTTGTCCTAGTTACAATCATTTTGATTTAAATTTGTAATCTAAGAAATTTAGTGAGTAAAGAACATGTTCCAATAATATATACTTAACTTGCATAAATAACAGGCAAATCATGTGTTAGGACTTTTAGATCAATAATTAAACAAAACAATAAATAAGTTTGTGCATATGCCTTCACCATACGAAAAGTCATTTTAATGGCCAAAATAGATACAGAATATAGTAATAAGATCAGAGAAAGGCCGAAATGTCTTCCTGCCTATGAAACCGTCAACAATATGTTTACTTACTCTTACGTCGGTAAGCCTAGATCGAAATGAAAAAGTTAGAAAATGTTTATGATTTCTTTATTCTCATCTCACAGCTATAGTATGGGCCTCAGAGGTATTCAGTAGATTGTATAATGATCTTGAACTTTGTCAAGGACAGAAGAGGTTATCAATCAAACACTTCATTTCATTCTTGTTCGTATTCTTGAGATTTTCTGCTCACCTTCAAGAGTTGTTTAATTAGATAAGAAGGTGAACATCCCCGGATAATTCCCGCCATGATGCACTTTGTTTGGTAAACTAAAAAACAAACCATTATAAAATAAGGATTTGATATCCAATATACATATCACAAATGTCAAGCATTATGCATGAAACACTCGTCCCCAGACAGATATGGTACCATCTCTTTACTTATTTAAAAATGACTAATATTTCCATGGCACAACCGCTGATACAAGTGGTAATCATATTTCTTCAAAATCCGTTCACGATTGTATAAATATCACATGTGGCAATTTCATACATGCTCAAAAACTTTGGACATTGTTCATGTGCATGAATTACTAATTGACCAATCATCCGCATTGTGTTTCTGCATGTGTTCGTACAGTGTGCATCCTAGTTGGTCCAAGAGCCGCTTAAAGACACTGGTTTTAAGGTGCCTCTCTAATGTTAACGTGAAGCTGGGTTCCAGAGCCTATGACCAATGAAGTTTGAACTTGATTCTGTCCACCAATCTACGTCCGAGGTCTAAGACCGTGGCCCTCCGTTTTTATACCATCGGAATCAATCACTGTCCAACACACTTGAATACTGATAGTCGAGCCTGTCATGAAAAGAACGCTACAACAACACATACAGAATGGTTTTGTATCTAAGTACGTTTACTTGGACAGCCACCAGGTCGGAGTGATCAAAATTTGTGATGGACTACTGGTTCACGGCTGTAACGAACACCAGAAAAGCACTTTTTGCAAGCGCTGTATTTCAGTGGTATGGATGGATTGTCAATGTGGGGCAAGACCAAATAACGTAACAGCATGGTTGCAATCATCAAAAGTGATAAACCTACGAATACCCAACCATAACTTATGAATATGTAATTTACACCAACACTTTTACAGAGGGCCACAATTACGTGCATCAAACATAACCCCGAGTTCTTTACACACACACAGACAGGCACATATATAGATCAACCCAGGTCCTAACCGTATTTAGGCAGATATTGTCAAAACACAGAAGGCAAATGAGCAATATAATATTCTTACAGACCTAACCAGACCTGACCCTCGGGGGGGGGGGGGGATGTTTCATTCCTTGTACCGGTGTTGAAAGCAGCTTAGTCTGGTTGGAGCCATAGTCCGGGCCCATATATGATACTAATGTTGCCTAAGAGTCAACTAAATCGATTGTCCCTATTTTGTGGTTTTGCTCATTGTTCCACGTACTATGATTACGCCTGACAATGGTTTCTTCTATACTGGCTTTGAGAGATGCGTATCGTAGGCTTTTTTATTCGTGTCCGTTCATTAAAAGTTTTTGGGCGTGTCGAGATTCCATTGTTCTGAGAGGTTGTAATGCTTTAATGAACACAAGCAGTACATAGAATTCGATGTCTCGAACGGATAAATTAAGCCATAATAAAAAAAATCTGTCCCTTTCTCACGAAAAAATAGTACAAGGCAATGCACTGAATAAATTCCGCAATCGCCAAACTTGAACAAACACTGACGCTTCAACCTAAGAAAGTTGTACGAATAATTAATATTACTGCCCCAAGTTATTTACGTCACTAAGGAATATAATGAAATCTGATACGTTACATTTATTCGTCTTGTTCCAGAAATAATATTTTATACTCGATGTCCATGACACTTCAATTATAATTCCCGTTCTTTGATTGACGCAAACAAAAGCATCGACAGCGGGTCTCAGACTTTATACGACAATCTATTCAATTGCAATTCGTAAGAAGCCTTTACATATTCGATACTAAAAAAAAATCATGCTAATTGGGTTAAAGCCTCATATTCTTTTGAACAATTAACTTTCAGCTGTTAATACGACGGCTTCTAATTTGATCCCAATACATCCCCCTCCAAACGAATACTTACCATCGACAATATGCCTTGATGACAGGAATAACAAATCACACATAATGTGCAAACACGGGTGTACACAGTGGGTCTGGAGGCCCGCCTTATGGCCTCTCTGGGGTCCAGGGCAAAGCCCCGGCGATTCGCAGTGGCGGAGAAGGATCTTAGAAAGCATAAAGTAATGTTCCGAACACACCAATTATTTCACAATAATTCCGTTTAAGTTTTTCTTTTCATCATTTTCTTCTCTTCATCTTTTCCTTTCTCTTTCCTCTTCTTCCCTTTTTCTTTCTTTTTAAATCTTCTCACCGTTCATTGCTCTTTCTTTCTCTTTCTCTTTCCTCTTCTGTCTCCTTTCCCCTTCTACTTCTTCCCCCTTTACGATCAGTAATTAGCTGTAATCAGCGTCTAATCTAAAAGAACAGATTTGGTTGGAATTGTATAACAAGTGAGGCACCCTACCAACCCTGCAATTTGTAATACTAAATGCCCTAATAAGGACAAAATGGTCAATATTTCATTCATTACTGTCAGTACACACTTACTATAACGCACAATTTTATGGATTCTAGCTGATCCTGATCTTTTTTGGAATAATTGGTCAATTTCATGGGGAATTTCAGCAAAATGTAGCTTGTTTAAACGAGTGAGAGTTAACAAATTCGCTATAATGTCACCGACTGGATAGTATACATTAATTAACCTGAGGGCCACAATGAGTAACATACATTTCATTGTTCATCATCACTTTAAACTATGCCATCAGTGAGATATGATCTAAACCACCGTGCCACCAAATGTCATGGTCCATAGTGGTATCAAAGGCAACACTCAAGTCACCAATACAACAAAGACAGCCTTATTATTAGCATCCAATCTTGAAGGATAAGGTTGAGAAGTTTGTCCTCATAGAAATGGTGAGCTATTATGCAGATTGCAATACTCGCCAAGATCATTTTTTTGTCAACATGCTGTATACCTTATGTACTGCGGCCTTCTCATCACTTGCATGAATGTGTCCCAAAGCATATAAGTACAAGAATATGATATAATCCACCTGAAGAATTCAGTGGCTGACAGTCATATATGGTGCACATTTTTTTTCAAACTTATAATCAGGAAAATCCGGATATCACGGGCAAATCCAAACCGTCAGAGATTAGCGCTGGGCAAGCCCCTGAAATAAATAAAAACTATGTTTTAGAATTATGACATGTTTCTTAATACTACACAAGAAATTTGTCACGATAGCATCAACAATGAAGTTTACTGTGTTTTGCTTTCTGAAAATATGCGATTAATGACCTTCATCAGAACGTGATATGCGCCATCTACACTCAAGATGCGTCGCGAACCCGCATCCCTGATGGATCCTACTATTATACCAACGAGATGATATTCTTCTTACGGGATCTGACCAGAACAGAGCACAATGTAGAGGAGTCTGCATATGTCATTAGGAGTTGTCATTAAAACCGGAAGTGGGCTTAAACATTTATTTAGGTCTCCAAGAAAGCTGCTGCACGGAGGCGTGGTTTTTGTAAATTACCTTAAATCTAGTTATTCACGTCTAGGATAACGTAAATTAGGAAGAAAACCAGCCTAAAATCATCTTTTTGACCTTATAAAATAACACTTTCAAAGAATCACCCCAACATCATTATGAACGGTTGCTTAGTACTACAACAGAATTTGTCAGATTAGCATCACCAATGAGTTTAACTGTGTTTGCCTTTCTGAAAATAAGCCGATTATACCTTCATCAGAACTTGATATGCGCCATTACACTCAGATGCGTCGCGACCCGCCTCCCCTTATGGATCCTACTATTATACCAACGAATGATTATTCTTCTTAAGGGATCTGACACAGAACAGAGCACAATGGAGAGGAGGTCGTGCCATTATGTCATTAGGAGTTGTCAGTAAAACCGGAAAGTGGGCTTAAACATTTAGGTCTCCCAGAACGCTGCTGAAGGAGGCGTGTTGTGTAAAATTAACTTAAATCATATTATTCACTCTAGAGAACGTAAAAGTAAGAAAACCAGCCGTAAAAATCACTTTTTTGATCTTATATAAAATACACTTTCTAAGAATCAACCCCACACATTCCAATACGACTTCAAAATAGTAAAACCTGTTTTAATATATAGCGGGTTACTACTGACTGGTTACTACTTTTGGTATTTTACGTGGTTTTAACTGACTCTAAAAGAGTTCACAGAAAGACCACAGCTCTATCAACGCCGATGCAATATATCATTATAAAATTTAAAGTGAACGGGTTCCCGTTAAGTGTTTTCCCAGTAAAACTTTAAAAAGTTTTATTAAAAGTACAAAGTGTTATTTGTTTTAAATTGGGAGCCCACTTTCTTTTGAGGCACATCATTAGTGCTTTCTTGTTTTTGACTTGTCCCACAGCACCGCCCCCTCTCTTCCTCCTCTCATCTCCTCTCTCTCTCTCACTTCGAGAGCCTCGGGCGTTTTTTTACTCACATTCCTGGCGTGCTAGCGCTCTCTAGATTGAGCGTTCTCCAATACATTTTGCTCCATTGATTACGCTCTAGTGAATATAGAGCGGCTCGGGTGTTTTGACTAACAATCGAACAGATGGTTTACCTTTTTGGGATAGTATAAAGAAAAATATGAAATTAAAATATCCAGAATCGTAGAGAATAAACTATATTTATAAAAACACATTTTCTCTCATTTTCAACACCACCGACCGTAGTGAAAATTAAACGGCTATTTTTCACTCAATAAATGAGGGGTATGAAGGCTATACGCGTGGACAGCTTCGCATTATTGGTACTTACGTTGAAAATAGGCAATATGAAAATCATTACTTAATGTGAATTTTTTTATGGTAGTAGCCAAAAGAAATGTATGTTAAATTATTTTCAAAGATTTTTAACGACATTTTACAGAAAAATAATCATTTTATACATATTTTCAATCCCATTTATTGAGAGCCGCTCAACGGTGAGAAGGCGTTTTGAATACATTTTTAAAGTTGCATTTTCCATTTTACTACACATTCCTGTGTAGGTCAGACTTCTTATTTTATTATATTTGAAGTAAAGGTGATTGAGTATCAATTAAAAACATTTGTTTTACCACACTAAATGCAAATTAGCCCATTATATTTTTAATTTTGAAAGCGGCGTTTGTAACTACTACATTTTTGCTAATATCTCTTCTAACTTTGCGCAACGCGTAGACATTTTAATGCTGTTATATCCGACCATATTAAGTCATATTAGTCGCTTAGATTCAGTAGAAAGCATTTAAGATATTATTTTTTTATAATAACCTTATTTTGAGTGATTTTCAAGTTTCACTCCAATGTCAATTATCCAGAGGGCGGTGGCCTCCGCATCTTTGGAAGGGGTGTATGGAAAGTGATAAAACTCGAAAATGGCTT
>JAMKCH010055167.1:0-13086 GCA_023653785.1 Ophioderma brevispina | reverse complement strand
GGTTAGGTTTGTTATCATCACTTCAGATCAAATACATGGTTGTAATCATTCTAGTGAGTCAACTTATTATTATTATAGTTATTGACATTATATGTGTTGTGATCATACGCTACCATATATTATATTATTATTATTGTATGCTCTTTCGCTGATTGTTCTTGTACAGCCACTGATTAAGCCCGGAGGGCGATAGCTACATGGCACAATAAAGAAAACCTTGAGATAGCTACTGCAACGTCTCAGTCCTATTCCAATTTCTACATTTTATATATATAATAGTTATATATTATATATATATATATATCTATTATATATTAATATATAAATATATAATAATATCTATTCGATAATATTATATATATATCTAAAATATATTAGATTCAAGGGAGGGCGCTATGCGGTAAGTTAAACATAGATTCATAGGTGCTAAAGATGTACGCAAATTACCAATTTTTAAAGTATTTGTTATTATATGGCCATGGGGCCTATCAAGAAGAACAAGTCAATTGGAAAGAAAGAAAGATCAGAGAAGGAGAAATCCTCCAAAGAGCACTTCGCCGGGAACCCGGGTCCCTTGCGTACATGACAAGCGTGACACGCTTGTCATGTTACGCAAGTGGACCCGGGTTCGATTCCATATAAATACCACCAATACTCCACTTCAAATCATGCACCACCGCCAATACAAAATTTAAACATTCGTACAACCTCGCTCGAAGAATCTGCACATTGTTCTTCCGAACACAAGAAAAACGAACGATTGACGACCTCAAAACCATGCTTCTACAAACGTTGGCATAGTCCTCTTCCCACTTATTTGAAAAAATGGTATTCAAAAAAGCAGAGAAACTAAACACAGATCAACTTCGACAACCAAAACCACCAAAGAATGAAAAAACATTCTCCACCTTTTGCAATAATTCAAACCAAACAACACACCAATTGTGCCACGTCCTCAAATCTCACTCAACTTACTAACCACAGTACACAAGAATGACAAACATCTTAAAGCAAACCAAATTAATTATGAGCAAACGACAAGCACCTAATCTAAAAAAAACTCATCACCCAGGCAAAACTTCACAAACCAAAACAAAATCCAAACCAACAAGTTTCCAAATACAACAACCAAAAGATGCGGCACATGCCAACACATCACAGAAGGCACAGCATAACATTCAACACAACAACAAAACATTTACAATCAAACACGACAAGTCATGCACTTCAAAAAACGTCATTTACGTGATCACCTGCAACGGCTGTAATGCGCAATACATTGGACAAACATCCCCCCCCCCAAACTGAGAACCGTGTAACAAACACAAACAACAAATTCGCGAACCTACACAAGAAAGCTCCCAAGAGCAACATATCGTTGAATTGGGGCAAAAAACAAAGATCCCCTGGTCAACATTTCCTTTCTAAAATGCTCTCTGACGACACACAAGTATACAGATCAAAGAAAACTACTTCAACAAAAGTTTCAACCTGAACTCAACAAAGACCTTTAAATATACACACACACACACATGCACGCAGCAACGCACACACATACGGCACAACACATATACACACATACACACGTCAAACACACACACACGCCACTACAAAAACACAATGCACATTCCACACAAAACCCCAACCCCAAACTTTAACTCATTTAACCAATTAAATTACGTCCGTGCTACTACCAACCATCACTTTCGTTCACCATTACAAACTTATTCCAACCACCCTGTGTTCCAAAATTTGTTCTTATAGAATAATCTACACTCGATTATGCCTCTCAAAATAGTAATTGTGGTTTCTTTCAATATCAAAAACGCGCCAAAAGACAATGCCCTCCCCTCCAATCCATGCAGCAATCTTTATTCGCAATGACGCGGCACAAATATGATGCTGCAGTTATTTGTAGGCATAATACGCACGCGTTTATCCCTGCGTTCACAACTGCTTTGGTCACAACAACAGATTATTATCATTTGTTTAAAAATATTGGTATTTCCCTGAAAGATCCGAAAGGCGAAACTCGAGGAGTGCATTAATACTCTGCGCTAATCACTACAATACTGTCGGTTGATTTCTTGTCTACTATATCTACTATATATTTTTTTATATATATATATAATATATCTATATATAATATAATATATATTATATCTATATATTATATATACTCGATATATATTGCCTTTTATGATATTAAAACATAACCTGATATATGATTATTTTCAGAGACAACGAAGAGAACTGGCTTACACGTAGACTAATCGATCGTGTGAACATGTGAAACAAACTAATTCGGTTGAGAATTACGTGCCAACAGCGATTATGATAATTATCCACAATTTCAAACATAAATGTCCCTGCCACTTATTTTCCCGTTAATATGGCTTTATATTGTTTAGTGGTTCGTCCGTGCTTTTCTATCCAAAAAAATTATCAAATATTGATTACGTAACGGAACTTGTGACCAAATCTACTTTCTTGCGCCGGGAGCAGTAGCGCGAAAACGTCATCTGATATCCGCGTTTTTTGTCAGTGGAACGCCCAGATCCTGCACTCAGGGCATTGAAAGGTGATCCTTGGTTATGTTTCCCCGTCTCTTTTCTCCTTTTCTATGCCCGGTCCTGCATCCTTGAAGATTTGCAAGCATATATTTTATCATATCATCATAATTTAGCGATTTTTTCCTCAGATCCTAGGCACTTTATGGAAAGCAATACAATGCCAAGCACGAATCAAATCGCTATATGCGCTTAAAGAAAACGTCGCGGAGGTCAAAATTTTGCAATTCTTTCGAGAAAATGACTTTGGTTGCACGAAGTCCCGATTCAACTCCTGCTAGAATGGTGGGCCATTTTGATAACCGTTTGTATAAAAGGTATTATTCCCTACACTAATCGACATTCAATTCATTGCACCAACTCCTGCATCAGTAACTTCTCACCGTGCAAGGTGTGACTATTACATTTTGCGAGTATAATACATTTTTAATGTTAAAATACTTTTTTACAATTTAAAATACTTAAAATTATTCTTACTTTATAACCCTTACGACTTTAATATATTGTAATTATATCATATTGATTTGTACCATCATGATCGTCGTGTTCTCAATGAAATAAATACACCTAAACCTTAACCTTCCTAAAAGTCTTGAACAGAATTGCAGTACCTCTTTAGGCTAGTTTCTTGCATTAACCTCTATTCCACGAAATAAGAGCTAGCATCTGATATAATACAGATAGTCCTGGGTCTCCGGCCCAAAGAACCTGCATGTGACCTGCGCAAGAGTCCACACAAAATATTTGATGGTTTCTAGCAAGATTGGACCTACTGAATCTAATCTGGATGATTCCACTTTGGCATCCTTGAGCATTTTGAGATAGTGTAGGGGGTAAAATTAACAGTGGTAAACTTTGTAATTCTCATAATGGGTTCAAAGGTGGATAGTCTGCATCTGGTCCTATGGATTAAACAAGGTATAGTTTTTGCTATAATCTAGGACATTACTTTTAACACATCAAGCTAAATTGGTCAATGCATCCTGGGTAACCATTTAAAATGCAACAGATTTCTGTTCAAAATGGGCTCAAAATCTTAATTCTGTTTTGATATTAATGTCAAATATAGGTTACACACTTGTTGGACATTTGGTGGGTATAAATAGGGGAATAAGGAGAAGGTCCCAGGTAATGGGGGTTAATCATTTTTGTCTCTGTTAGATACTTGGCATGATTTAACTGAGGTAAATTTTATTTTCTGTTTTGAACATTCCCATACGAACAATTTGAAACCATTTAAAAAATCGATCTTTGTAAAATATTTAATCCCATGAAGACCTTGCACCATGTTGGTCTGTGTAAGTGTACACACAAAAGGGTTTGCGGTATAGCAAACTAACCTTTTTTTTAACCTTTGGACAAGATAAACACTTCTATACATTTTCAAATCCCCATGAACTTACAATTTTACCCCTGTTAAATTACCCCCTTCCCTATCTCCATGCCAATTATCCAAAGTGGCATCATCCGATTTTGAATCAGCAGGTTCAGTTGCCTAGAAACCTTCAACACATTTTGTGACCTGCCAAAGTCTATGGGTCGAGCACCGACTAAGCGACGTACAAGACGTTCTTCCGATCTATTTCATTGCTTTAAATGTATCATTACCTGAACTTTAAGTGTGCATGATGTTATCGAGGCAAAAAACATTCGGACCATTAGAGAAGCAAATCCACTGTACAGTGTTGGTTTTAAATTTTGTTGTACGCAAATAATTTCATTTGAAGAGGTCAATATACCACCAATGGTTTCCCCCACCTGCAATTCTGCATTCGAATATAAGCAATATATTTTTTTTTTTTTTCTAAAATGTATCAAATTGTGCATTACACTTCCATTTTCTGGTAGGCCTTCAACACAGTAAAAATCTAGTACAATTCCACGACCTGATTTGGTGCGTATGTTACTATTCCTTGACTCGATTGAATAAAACATTTTTATTGACGGGAATTATCTGAATTTTGTTTTTAAAACATGAAAACATGTTTTCAACTTAGGTAAACATTGCAAATATTAACAATGCCAAAATGGGAAATACCGAGATTAATCTGATAGAGGGCGTACTGCGGTTTACATTGAGGGATGTGAAACAGCCGATGGCTGCCAAGATATCAGAACTATTGACGTCCCATTGCTTTTAAAACCATAATCACATACCTTCTCAGAAAATTCTCAATAGTTCAAAATGTTATCAGCATAGTTCTCATTCCAATCCGTGGAGTTAAGATCAACTCTACGTAAGGGTTACTTTCTGAAATCTTTAATGAGTATTATGGCAAATAATGTCGGCTTGAACGAGGTAATACAGGAACTCATGAGTGTTCCTAAGCTCACTACCAGGACACAGTTCATGGGTTGTTGTACTTGTACATACTTGACATGAACTGCCCTTGTGTGATCTGGTTGATTATATATCATACCCAAAACAAAAACCAGGGGTGTATTTTCAAATACATTGGTGAATGAAAGCTACTGAATTTGTGCCAGGATTGAGATTTTTTACTAGCTCAGTTACCTACCCATGGATGGTTCACACTCTCAAATCGCCTAAAGCGACTTTATAAATAAATAATACTAATAATACACTGGCTTTTATAACACGCCATTTCATCAATATCACAGCGCTGTTGCCTATTAAGTTATTACGGCTGCCATCAGAAATCGTCACAATCATTTCGCTTCACCCAAGGTCGCCAGCCGGCTGGCAAGGCGCACGACTCTGTCAGCACTTAGATTGGAATATCCCCTAACAGCTACCCTAAGAACGGATTTGTCAGACTTTCGGTTTGCTGTCTACATTGCGTACAACATCGGCTGATAAAATTCGATTTTTTATTGATTAGAAGAACCAAAAGAAGGGAAATAAGGAATTTTATATTACTTGTGCCCACCATGTACTTTAATTATCACTCATTTCTATCTCCAGGTAAAGGATCCAACCTATTTTAGTTCATTTCCATATCGGCAAGTAATTAGTTAAAGGACATGAGTAGATATTGTTTTGAGATAAAAAATTTCTCTTAATTCGCCTTGATCGGTTGTATAACTCCTACCGAGAACGTTTCGAAGCTTTATTAGACAAACAAGTAGAAACGAAACCCATCAACATGTTTTAATTTTTGCCTGTTTCCCCCGATCGGCCTACGAAACCGAAGTTTTATCATAAAGACGGCGTTTTCGGCTTATTCACTTCAGGGTGGTGATTTAATAATTGGTAAGCATTCTAAGTATGAAAAAGACTTGGGCGCTTCATTCTTGAAATGTCTAAATGTTTAATTACTCATTTGCGTTGATATGTAGCATAAGTCTACATGCAATGGATGACCACCAAAGATCACAGGTCAAATATACCTTCCCGTTGGTGCTAAGGGGGTCAAGTGGACCCAGGCTATTTTTTATACGCAGTTTATAATTTCAACAAGTTGTGCAACTGCAAGTTGTTCAATCCACCAACAATTGGCCAAAATATTGTTGCGTTCGGGACGCTCGAGCACGATTTACTGGGTCCACATTGACACTCCTTTCTCATTTAGGTTTTAATCTAATTTCACCGACATGCTTTTGAAAGCCCTGCCAGATGTTGCCCTTGATTAGCATACGCATACGCATTGGTATTGATAAGAAAGCAACTTGCAAATTCAAGTTGAAAGGTTTTTGCCTAGACATTGTACAACCAGACTTTTCAAAATATTATGAAATGACTGGATGAGATGTTATTGTATTGTATCTAAATATGTTCATTCACATAATCCTTTAACACAGGTGTCAATTGCCTAAGACCAATTGTCAAACCCCCTTAGGCTAACCCCGATTTGCTTTTCCATGTTTCTTACACCTGCTGAAAATCAGATTTCAAATGAATATGTCTCTATGAGACATCTCAAATGATTTCCCTTGTGTACGTGATGTATGTCATGCAAGTGAGTACAGTTATCTACTTTAAGTCAGAAATGGCAATTATTTTGATTAGAAAGGGTACGGTATTGAAGTGATGTTATTGATGAAGATCGTATGATTCAATTCTCAATCATTATATAAAATGTATCATGGCTTTTAAGGTGTTGGTGTCATAGAAATGTCAGTGATAGATTTTTAAAAGATCTCGCGACTTCCTTTGGGGGTCCTAAGGCACTGTCCTTTATACCTTATACGCTCTAATGCACATTGAGGTGACGTTGTGCACGTAGGCGTTGGTCTAGTACATTACCATTGTGAAGTTCCGACTAGGAGATAATAACATTTGAGCGAGACCTTCAAGGTCTTTGAATTTTGTGAAGCCCATGTTTTTGTTTCAGGAGATGAAAGAGGGTGCTTTGAACACTCATGCAAATAACGTGGTTCAATTTTGAATAATAAATGTAAACATATTTGAAATGCTTTTGTTTTATCACCAAAAAGTCCTAGAGAGTTTTGCGCTTAAATTTGAGTAATTTGGAATACACCATTAAATATAAAGGGGTGCCTTTTTACTATTAATGTCTTTATTCATTAGTTTTCCAATGGAAGATGTGTGTTGTTGTTGTTGTTGTTGTGGTTGTTGTTGTTGTTGTTGTTGATGATGATGTTGCTTTGAAAACTACCGGCACCAAATGTACACAATCATGTTGTTTAATTGAGGTCATCGCACTTGAAATTTAAAATGAACTTTAAAGAAATATACTCAATTTAATAGAAGCTTAGCTTGTTAACTGAATAATCGCTTAGAATAGCTGCGAGACAAGCAGGACTCGAAATTACGCGGTGCATAATTATGTCCCCGCCGACCCCAAACCACCCTTAATCAACCTCTGACCCCATTTGAAGTAGTCCAAAGCTCCCTCAGAGTCCCTCAAAAGTCATCAACATACAGACCTACAAGTCGCTACAGCGACTGAAAACAGATGGGTTACAAAATTGTCCACATCCGGCCATTTACCCATAATCTCCGCATTTCCGAAATGCTTTCGATGGGATAACAAAGGAACGTTCTTTAAAGAATGGCAAACATCTTAAAGGGTCCAGAACCTTTAAAGGAATCATATTGAACTTCCAATTTCCCAAAACAGCAAGTTTAAGCTCACCTTTGGGAAGCTTTCTGTCAGCAACTCGCTTGACTTTCTTTAAAAGAATCATTTGGTGAGATGATTGTAGATCGGAAAGTTCTGCATTAACTTTCAAATAAGGAAAAGTTGGAAATTACTTGCGTGCACTCACTGAAGTGCATATAGCAAAACGACTGTCCATAATTTGCTAAATGTTTGAAAATTTTTGTCAAAGTTTCGACTCTCTCCTTTCAAAACAATTTAAGCACGCAACATAAAAGTGGTGCCATCTATATATCATTCGGTGATTTTATTCGTTTCGAAGTACACTCACACGCTTGACAGCCAATGTATTAAACGCCTGCTGGCAGCCCGTTTCTTTTAAAATAATCTTTAAATTGAATTTGCAACGTTATTGCGTACGTCACGACCACGAGGTGCTCGTCTAGCTAACACCATTGAGGAAATCACGCCAGAAATTGGCTGGTTTACTGACGTTACCGATCCACAAAGTTTTTATTGGAATTACAATGAAAGAACATCCCCGGTGTTTGAACGAGGTGAAGGAGCCGAGGTCTTTCCCGATGCTACGATCTATTTTTCTCCCAGACATGGCAAAGAGGGGGAAACGTGTGCTGCACACGTTTATTAGTGTGTTTTGAAATGAAGCCAAATTGACCGAAATAAAGGCGCTTCATCAGGAGCAAATAATTAACATAATTCGCGTCGAACTCTAGGGATCATGGCCTATTTCAGAGCGAAAGAGAACTAAAATAGAAAGGAAACACGCTATCCTAATTCCTACCACGTTTTGACTTTCAAAATGATGCCATTCTCAATGTTCTACGACGAAGTGAGGTGTTTCAAAATGAATTCCGTAAAGGCGAAAATGTTGAATCTATCATGCTGGTTGACATATATGGCAGAAAGAGAATTAATCTTTAATGGTTAGGATCGGGTGCTATGCACTATTTTATATGACGCTTTCAATTAGCGGAACACTGTGTCCTATTTATCGTGGTCATATCGTATCGTTCAATATATTTAATGTCAGACTACTCTCGGAATATATTTGTTAAGGATGAATGAAAGTAGCTGTTTTGGGCATTTGTCATCATGGATCGTTTTCCCATTTACAGAGTTACTTCGGAAATAAAAACCAAAAATTTGAGTTGACGGTGTTGTACTAGATTTTCAAACAGAGTCGAGACTAATGCACTCATCGGTAAAAAGAGACAAATTCTTACTCTTCCTGGATATTTGTAATCTTTCCATAGCCTGAACTTACACCTTAATCTAAGCTTACAGCTGTATCCATGTTAACGGTATGCCTTTTGCTTTATGAGGTAGTAACTTTATTGTACTGCACCGTTAACAACGACCGTATATTTTCATGGCGTACAAAATTGAAATATTCTGTATTTGTCCATTAAAAATACAGAATTTGTTCCGTAAAGCATGTTTAGTTCATGATAATTAGTGTGATTACAACCAGCTTCACTCACCCAAACACCTATACATAATATATAGGACACATCTACGTGTGTAGTCTTATATCACCCACAACCGTGTATGTCTATTCAAATTCACGTTAAAGTTCAGTTTATTTTACGGAACGAAAAAAATGTCTGAAAATGTTGCTGCCGGACGATTTATTTTCGTTCTGCATTCTGCTGAATACGGTAAGTGTCTGGCAGCAGAGTTTCAAGACACTCTTTTCGTTCCGTAAAATAAGCGGAACTTTAACATGAGTTTGGATAGATGTACGCGGTTGTGGGTGATATACGAAAATAAACGTAGATATGTCTTATTATGTGCATGTGTTTGGGTGGGTGAAGTTGGTTGTAATCACGTGGGGAGGAGGTAAGCTGCATATAAGGAATGAGTGACAAAAATATGAAGAACAAGAAAATAACTGATATTGGCAAAATGGTCATATATAAAGAAAACGAACTGAAAGGATAACTCCATTTCTTAGGATGCATATATACTATTTGCAAAATTCCTGCGGATATTTCCCCCACTGTTGTATGAGATATCAATTTGAAAATTGGCATGCTTACTAACAGCTCAATGCTGTAGAGCATTACATATTTTTTTCTGCTCAAAAGGTGGTTACGTAATTAAATTTTTGCCAAAATGTCAGATTTTGATGATGTCAGCTTGGTCTCCATGGTAATCACACTTGCCAGAGGAAATGTACGAAAAAGCCTCTGTAAAGTTTCATAAACACTATTTCTGTGATGATTAAAACGTACCTGAGAAACATATATTTGCACTAAGACTGATCTTAAAAAAACAACTAATATCCAAGATGGCCACCGTTACCATTGCATCGGTGACAAAATGGCCAGTTTTGTGGTATTTTCCCTGTCAGTTTCCCATACTATACTATATTAAGAGTTTTTGGTCATTATTCGCTTATTTATAAGAAATCACGTTTTTACAGTGTCATGTCTCCTTAACTTAAAAATCCCACTCTTGTCTATCAATGTTGTCTAACTCTCAATGATAAGTTTGGATCAAATAAAACCAATTGAATGATTTAAGGTTTCATTTTTTGGTTTGTCTATAAACGTAAACCAGCATGACGGATCATGTAATTAAGTTTATATTTATACAAAAAGAATAAAATCATGATTTGTCAATGGTTGCATTAAAAAGCTAATTTTGCCATGTTTTTTTTTTTTAATTTACGCTTCGTGTGCATTACACTATGACAACCTCATCCTTACGGAAATACGCGTCAATAACAATGATCAGTATTTGATAGCAAATAATGTTTCCTTTTACCTTTGCTGATGAATACATCAAATCAAAGATGTCAACGAGACTAAACGCATTATCACTTAACACGCTTATTTCCTCTTTATTTCCCATCTATCTCATCATATCAAGGAATTTGCATTCATTTCGTATCCATCCGATTGATTTTCTTGTTCGCCACTGTAAGCTAAAGCGCATGTATCTCGCTCTAATACATAAAAGTGCGCGAAGCATGCTACCACCGATCTAGTGTTTTCAGCCGAGTTCAGTAAAATAGCATAACAAATGAAATCAGGCAATCCGTTAGTAGTTCCACAAATCATTTTGAACGTATTATATATTTAGCTACAATAGTTAGCAAATAAGTCATTTAGCCGTTAGGACTAAGATGCCTGTATGGATATCCACCAAGGTTAAATAATCCTTGAGAAGTGGATAGAGCTTGACGAATGAGGTAAATTATGGGATAAAACAAGATACATTTTACACATAAAAATAACATACCCAAAAACAGACAGTGGCATTAATAAGGGCCTAAAGATATCCAGGTAATTTGTAAGCTAATGTTTTAAGTTTGCCGCGACTTTAATCAACAAATGTGTCTATTACATGAATATCATAGACTCATTAAAACCACAAAGGTCACAGACCGGTCAAACAGGGTGGATGCCGTGGGAATCAACTCCGGTGTGTATTTTCTTGTTCTAAACACCATTTCTGTCGTATGCTGAATAAAATGACTCCGGAGTCATTTTATTATAAAATCATTCTGTTTACCTATAAGGAATATCCCTTAACTGCATTTTATTGCACTTTTTAAACATCACGGGGCGGACCCCTACCTTGTTTTAGGGGGAAATTGTCCCTAGATCTAAAGAAATATAGCGCTACCTCCTTTTTTGCGGTGGTCGTCAGGTTGGTAGTAATTTTCCTCAAGGGACGTAAGCGATATAAAACGGCATATGACATTGTTTTTATCATTATACCTGATATTGAAATTTGCAGTGTTGGGAATTTACGCGAAAAGTGAACTTAAAATACGGGATCTACGCCACTTGAGATGCTTCAAATTCAAATTGCGTATGAAATCTATATTTTAGAATTAAACATGTTCTTAGTTGTGTATTCATTTTCTAACACAATGTTCACTTGCTAACCAAAACATGAAGTCTTTTTTGATGCCAGGAAAACGAAGTTTCATTTCAAACATAATGCTGATAGAAAGAATAATTACATGCCATATTTAATCAGCCCAAACCTACTCCGCCAAAATGACTAGCCCATAAACGCCTTTCTTAACATAATGTACATGTAGATACATAAATTTTTAATTTCTTTGAAAAAATCACGATCCTTTGATGGAAGTGAATGACATTCTCTATAGAACCTCCAAAGGTCTTAGAAAAACATTCCATTTGCAGGAAATACGTGATTCTCAGGGAATATGGCGCGACTATTACCCCCAAATATTCAAAAGCGTTGTTTTGTAACTCCACAAAAATATCTATTCGTATGCTAATGGTACTCCCTACACTGTTCACTGGTGGACGGACTATTCAGTTTTATAAAATGAGTAGTAAAAAGTATATTATATCTGGGAGGGGGATAAGTGATTAACAGCCTAGGACTGTGAAATCAATATACTTAACTACTTAAATAAAATAATGCATCAAATTAAGCATTAAGCATACTGCCAAAAACCAGGTTAGTGTTCTAGATGAAAGAAAACATCAAAAACAGATGGTCAAAATATGAATTTAAGAAAATAGAACGGAACTGTCTTAAAACTTCAGAATGATATTTCTATAGACCGTATTCAATAGCCAGCCATGTTGGTGGACAAGATAGACGCATTCCAGTACTACAATACATTCACCTGTCAATGATCCCTGTGCAATCGCTAAACATGGATCGATTGACAGCTTAATGTATTGTAGTCCTGGAATGTATGCATCTTGTCCACCAACATGTCTGGTGGCTGACGTCATATTGAATACGGCCTATATGAGAAACAGGGAGCTTTGATAAATGTTTTTAAATAATACTTCTCCTATACGTGTAATAATAGCAGCACGTATAAAATTGCATTCGAATAATATTAGATTATGATGAATGATGATGATTATGACTATACGCTGTGACAATGATAATGAATAATGATGATTATATGTCAATGATGAGGATGACGACGACGACGTGACGACGACGACGACGGATGAAGACTCGGACGGACTGGATCTGGTGAACAAAAATTCTTGCAAAAGGTGGCTCCAGTTTATAATAAGATTTAATCTATGTAATCCTCATAAGTAGTATTATCATGAAAGAATCATCACATGTACCAACTCATTGGTGATCCCCACCCTAGAATCCGGCATTGATTGATCCCGAGGCTGGGTAGGGTTCTATTGATAGCGCATTCAATCATCTAATAATCCGCAACTTCAGTAGTGTCTATCCCAACACTTTATTCAATCTCACTGATTACGTCACATGTTATTGTGAATAAACTATAGACCATATCAGAGCACGTATTTTCAGGGCCAAGTGCAAGACAACAAAACCTCGGGCTGTACCGTACACTGGGTAATGAACCCCGAATCAGAGGTAATATATCTACGGTTTGAATTTTGCCCAGATATGTGGTAAAACATTGATAAAAGAACTCAGACGGGCACCTGCCTCGACGAGAGTGCATGTCGCCAAATTCAATTACATCCAAGTCAAAA
>JAMKCH010055166.1:0-10222 GCA_023653785.1 Ophioderma brevispina | reverse complement strand
ATGGAGCATCGTATCTTGGAACACCGCAGTTTTTCTTCCTTACTGTCCAATTCTGCAGTGGAAACAAGTAACTTATGAGAATTCTACAGACTTATCCTTCACTTTTAAGTATTTCTTGCAAATTTTCAATATTTATTAAAAAAAACGTAATATTAAAAAAAAACTGATAGTGTCTTTAACTCGTAGGTGTATAAGGTCTTGCACACTCCTATAGTGTATGGTGGGGGTGGTCCACATGGGAGACCCCCTGTCTGAAACCACTAGCCAGGAATTTTTTACCAAAAAACTCTGGTCATTAATGGGTTCATAAAAACAACGACCACATAACATGAACAAAAAATGAAAATCCAGTTGTACCAATTCAAAAGCACTATGAAATAAAAATCACTGAAAAAATCATGAAAATCTGTTAAATGAACACTGAAAGAGTTAACAAACACTATTTAGCTGTTGTGTCACACCAACCCCAAAACTTCCATACTTGCCAAACACCCCACTATCATATTGCCATTCAATCCTAACAGACACGCAGTTGGCCAGAGAACTGACCGAGTAAGTTGGACAAAAGGAGGACTTCTTCAAGATGGAACTGCTGCATCGCCCCTCTACGAGCCCCAAGCTGGTGCCTTCCCATTACCAGACCAGAAGCAACTCCTAAAAAGTCTTGTGGACTGCCATTGGTATAGCACTGGAGACGAAGACTCTCACAGTCTCATAGATAGGGATCAATGCCTGGTAAGGAAAGTTGGCTCTTTAAAGATTTCCTCCCAACAAGGAGCACAGACTTTAAATCTAAGTACCGAGATTGGGCTGTTAGATTAAAAAAGAGGGTAATCAAAATAGAATACTTCCTCAGATGACCTTTCTGGGGCCATTGTCACTTGTGTCATATGCAAAAGGGCCCATAGGGATTGGCTTTGTAATGTGTTGTCTGTTGTCTGTGTGTTGTGGTCAAAATGTTTGACCCAAATGTTAACCCTAACAGAATTGCTCACTGTTTCCACAACAGGGTGTTCAGAAAAGAAACGTTACCCTCCCAGGACAACGGCAATTTTTTGCTGAACTTAAACCAATTCTTTCCTTGTTTTAGCTTTATATTATGAGAACAGGGGCCGTAGCCAGGGGGGGTTGCGGGGGGCGACGCACCCCCCAAATGACAAAGGCCGCTTTCTATGATGTTGAAAGGTCCGCTTTGTTCATGTTGAAGGTTTCCGTGTTTGTTCAAGTAAAAGTTTGGTGTTTTGCCTAAATTATGTGTTTAAAGAGTTGTGTTGCATGGTATACGAATACTAAGCAGCTGTTCACCACGCATTACGCATGCTACATACTGTTTTCTCAACGCTTGTGATGATGTCATGTTACCTTAAACCCCCCCCCCCCCCCCCATCTTCAGAATTTGGAGACGATGGTGAAAAAACAATTTTGGTCCAACCAGCGGACGAGCGCAGCGAGCCGAAAAAAAATTGGTTTTCTGGTACCGCAAAAGGTCCGCTTCTGGCAAGTCCGCACCCCCCCACATAAATACATAAATTCCTGGCTACGGGGCCTGTATGAGGACCTATGTACTTTTTCGAAACTATGGTGAAAACAAGAAAGAAAACGGTGTGATGGGCTGATATAAAAATAACCCCAAACAATGACTATTTCAATAAAAAATGATTGCAAACCTAATTCTGTCCCACGGCTAGTCAATAGCAAGAAGGAAAGGGAATTTCTTATGGAATTGAGCACCAAAAGTAGTAAGGTATGTGCAGATTCTAGGGTTATTGTCCAGTACTCTACACCAATTGCGTTCACGGATTGCAGCCAAATGATTTGCGGTGATCGTCCCTTTCTTTGGACGACCGCATCTCTATTCTGACCTAGTCAGAAATCTGCCACTTTTCCAGAAATTTGTATCTGTTCCTTTGATGCCATATTACTGGAAAACCCTACTTTGAGAAAAGACGTTTACCCATTCACGCTGAACTGCAACTTAAATTTGTGCTTCAGTATATTTCTTAGTCATGAAAATGTTCTCCTCCTTGGTGAATTGCGGTCATGGCATCATTTTGATCTGTTAACCCAATAGCAGTTTAGAGAGAGATGGAGAATTGGAGATGGTTTCAGAGGGAATTTAGGTTACTTATGCGACAGATATTGTGTAATATGCAGAATAACAGATAAAGTACACGTTTCAGGTGCTTTTTAGGCAGTACAAGTGAACAAATTGATTAAATCTAACGACTTACATGTGCTCAACTCCATATTAAAGAATTCCAATACGTTTTCCTCTGCTATTGCTAGCCGTGGACAAAATAGATTTGCATCATTTGTAGGGAAATAGTAATTGTTTGGTTATTTTTTCACCGTTTTCTTTCTCGTTTTCACCATATGTTCGGAAAAGTACATAGTCTCATAATATAATGCTAAAACAAGGATAAGAATATGCAAAGTAGGCAAAAGGTGACATTTCTGGAGGGTAATGTTCTTTCTGAGACACCTTGTACATGCACATATTTTCATGGCACTCGCATGTAATGGTCCATAGGTAGTGCCCAACAGTTACCCCTCTCATGAGTGGGGTCAAAGGTCATCTAGAGGTCATGGCCCAAAAATGGTCAGAATTATCAAATTATATGTCAATTGATTTTCAGGACACTTTGATACAATAGTCCTTGGGTAGTGTCCCTTATGTCCCTTCCTTGGTGACCTCATGTAACCTTAACGACCTCATGTGACCTTTGTCCCCATTCACAAACCATGATGCACATAAAAAAAATTACAGGGTCAAATAACTCATTTTGATGAGTTCTTCATTTGTCCGTGTACTGAGATGCTATTCAGGTAAACAGAGTCATTTGACTCACCCATAAAGCTCCATAATGAGTTGACTCACAAATGCAATTAGTGAGTCTTCTGACTCGCCAAAAATGAGTCAATTGACTCACTTATTGATGACGCATTCCAAAATGGTCGAAATGAGTCATTTGACAATTTTTTTCTGTGTGGTAGAAAATTATTTTGAAATTTAAGTGTATGGTAGTCTTCCCCGCCTTTTACTTTAAAACAAATTGACAAAAGTAGAATTTGTAACAAAAATTATCAGAACATTCTTTCATATCAGAATGATTCACATGTGGTTGTCTTGATAGGACATAGCATGGTGCATGAAGATGAGACACATTTGGCTCGTGATGAAAGCATCAGTCGTTGTCTTGGAATGGAACGTCTTAACTCTGTGGTGTACACCTTGGCTAAGCCTACTCCTGGAAGGAGAAACAACTGCACTGGAGCATCTGAAAAATATGAAAATAGTAAGTATGGAAGACTGAGATTTGTATATATAATAATAAATTTGGGTCGTAAAATTAATCTAAGCTTTTAACATGTAATGGATACAACAGTTTTAAAGGTACCCCATTCGATTACAACATACATGTTTCTCTATTATATACATTGGAATGTATATCACCAAAATACTTCAATTCCAAAATTTCATATGAATCCGACATAGCATTTTAATGTGAGCGATAATTGTGTGTATTATAATAACCCAAATAGAGTACTCTACTATTTTCCGGTTACCATAAACAAACCATATTTTAGCCTGTAGCATCATAGTGGGAAAGAAGTCAGTCAAAATATTTTCCAGATGAGATGAGAAACATGCAAGGTAATGGTATCAAAATCTTAGGTTTGAAAGTGTGAAAGTTTGGGGTCGAGGCCTCTTTAGGTACATCACACTGCAAATGTTGACAGTATTTTAACGAAATATTACAATATGTCATAAAAAAAACTCAATCAAAACACTAGAAAATGTATGTATTTTGTGAGTTATTACAGAGTTTGGGAATGTGTAGAGAATAAAAAAGCACTGATGACCATCACCTTATTAGTGCTAAATTAACAAATTAGAATTAAATTCCAATGGTTCCCCTCCCCCTCTCCAGGCCAGAAGATTTGATGTTTTGCAAAAATCAGCAATTTTGGGCCAAAAATCACAAAATTTGGGGAAAAATAAGCAATTTTGGACCAAAATTGGTTAAAAATCTCCAAATGTGGATGTTTTTTTTCCTTCCCAAAATTTCAGTTTTCCTCCCCAAATTTCACTTTGTCCCCTGTTTTACCCCAGAAAAAGAAGTCTGGCACCGCCACTGTTAACCCTTTTCCTGTGTTACAGACCCCAAGAATTTGCAATGATTTATTTCACTTTGAGTAATAAATTAGCACATAAAATATTATAAATTAGTCTAAATAATGTAATACAAAATATACCTGGTTTGTGTGCATAACTGGAAAAAAAAAAAAAAAAAAAAATTACAGAGTTTGGGAATGTGTAGAGAATAAAAAAGCACTGATGACCATCACCTTATTAGTGCTAAATTAACAAATTAGAATTAAATTCCAATGGTTTCCCCTCCCCCTCTCCAGGCCAGAAGATTTGATGTTTTGCAAAAATCAGCAATTTTGGGCCAAAAATCACAAAATTTTGGGAAAAATAAGCAATTTTGGACCAAAATTGGTTAAAAATCTCCAAATGTGGATGTTTTTTTTTCCTTCCCAAAATTTCAGTTTTCCTCCCCAAATTTCACTTTGTCCCCTGTTTAACCCCAGAAAAAGAAGTCTGGCACCCCCACTGTTAACCCTTTTCCTGGACTTGTGCTAGGCAAATTCATTGGCCTCACACACCAGGGACTTTAGGGATAAAGATTGGCAATTACTGACCTCCTGTTTGGCACACATGTGTGCACAGATGAGCTGATATCGGGTTGCAGTTTCATTGATAAACGGCCTCGAGGCGAGGCACTCTGGCTAGAAATGTAGGGCAGACTGTGGTCAGAATTGCCATGTCTCGCTAGCTTTGAGTAATGGTTCAACTTCACTGTGCTAAAACAATGGAACCACTGAAGCGAATCTGGGCTAGAAGTAGCCCAAAGTCCGTGGAACGTGCGAAATTTCAATATTGTTTTGCTCTTTGCAGCTATTTTTATCAATGAAGTCAATGTAGACACACCTGGTTCAACTAGCATGGAGTTTGTGGAGCTGTATGATGGTGGAGTTGGCTACACGCCATTGGACAGACTTATATTGGTATTCTTTAATGGAGCCAATCAGGACAGGTCTTACTTAGAGGTCGACTTGAGTGGCAAAGTGTATGTAACAGAAATCATTATTCTTGAAATTGTTATTTAGTGTATTGTGTTAAAATAAAATAGGGTTATTAGATCAAATTTTTGCTCGGTTCGTCTTTTATGACCAATAGCTAAGAGAGCAGAGGCATACCAAGGCAGTCAAGACAGGGGGAGTAAAGATCTGAAGTCGTTGATGCTCCGGCAGTGCTAAACGGGACCATGCACTTGAAGTACACATACATTTCCAGAAATTTGGCCCAAATTAAGGCCAAAGTTGGCTGCAATCCCCTCAAAATTTGGGTCAAAAATGCAAATATTAATCCATTTTCTCCTACTTCCTACTCCAGCCTAATATTTGATGATAAATGAAAATCGATCTATGTGTGATATGGCCTTAACACTAATTCAAGTGAATTTTCATTTGGTCTTATTTATTTGAAATTTTGCTCTCATTCAGGACCACCTCTGCAGGCTACTTTGTAGTAGGCACCATCAACGTGACCCCCACTCCCAACATCACCATCCCTGACAATGCCATCCAGAACGGTCCAGATGCAGTCGCCCTCTACCGTAGCACCACACGCGACTTCCTTCGCGGCACCATCGCCACACCAAATAACCTGATTGATGTGGTGGTGTATGGTCCTGCTACCAATCCAGATGGAACTTTGTTGGCAAAACTTGCCCCAGCACAGGTCCAGGTTCAAGAGAGTTTACCAGGTGACATCGAAGATTGGTCGTTGTCCAGATGTGAATCCAATCAGGTGGTATCTATGCTGTCATTCAAGTCTGCTCCAACCACACCAGGTATGTGATAAGACAATTTAAAGGGGCATTTTGTGATCAGCCTCGTCCCCTGATTTACCTAAAAAAAGTTTAGATTTTATAACATCTGAACTGAACTATTGGCCTTAGTATAGCATGTGTGCCTAATCTTGTTTAATTGTGTGCTGAGGCTAAATTGTGGGCCGCGTCTGAATTGCGCGCTGCATGTAAATTGCGTGCAGAATCTAAATTGTGTACTGAATGTAAATTGTGCATTGAATCTAAATTGTGTGCTGTGTCTAAATGAGTCTATTGTGGCCAAGACTTAATTGTGGGCTGAGTCTAAATTGTGGGCTTAGTCTAAATTGTGGACCGAGTCTAAATTGTGGACCGAGTCTAAATTGTGGACCGAGTCTAAATTGTGGACCGAGTCTAAATTGTGGGCCAAATCTCTAAATTGTGGGCCAAATCTCTAAATCGTGGGCCAAATCTCTAAATTGTGGGCCAAATCTCTAAATTGTGGGCCAAATCTCTAAATTGTGGGCCAAATCTCTAAATTGTGGGCTGAATCTAAATTGTGGGCTGGGTCTGAAGTGTGGGCCGTGTCTAGATTGTGTGCTGAGTCCAAATTGTGTGCTGACTCCAAATTGTGTGCTGAGTCTAAATTGTGAACTGTGAGTCAAAATTGTGGACCTAGTCTAAATTGTGGGCTCAGTGCAAGACCATAATATGTGCACCTTGCTTTACTTACAGGAATATCCTCTTTTTTCTTTTACAATTTTTTACCTATCACTATCAAAGACTGTTATATTTTATTAGACTGCTAATAATGTATTTCTGCATTCTAATTTTTGCAAATTTAGAAAATAAATTTAAATAAAAGCGTTATAAATGTAAAACAGTCAAGCATACAGTTCACAAGATTTGATCTCTTCTGCAGAAAATTTGGGATTTCCACTTGAATCCTGTTGCTGCGGATTTCAACTGGAAATTAAAGCTAGGTTTTAGAAATGTATAATAAATTCTTGTATTTACACCCAGGATCTGCCAACCAGTGTGCACAGAGTCGTGCTGCTCTTCCATCAGACTCAACCCAGACACAAAACATCCTCACGCAGCTCATCATCAATGAAGTTTATTACTCCAACAGCCATCCCTCCACCGACGGTAAACCACTTGAGTACGTTGAACTCAAAGGACCCGCAAACACCCCACTTGACGATTACACCTTGGTTACCTACCTCCCGTATGCGACAAATGTAATTAAACTAACTGACCAGCAGACCTACCTTGATGGCATTGTTACCGTAGCAACAGAAACCATGGTCCATCACCAGATGCTTTGTTGACTTTCTCCGATTTCATTCCCAAAGGTGAGGATTATTGCTCTATAGACATGGTGTATGATCCTATTACAAGCTATTTGCCTACTGGAGGGTCTAGTTGATGCATTGTTTTACTAATGAGACAGATGCGCTGTCTTATGAGATGTCTGATAAGCTGATGGCAGACTCTGCGAGCTTCTATCCTGGTGATCTCAGGTGAGTTGTGAGAAAGGAATGGGTGATTCAGATGGGAATAATAGGGAATATGTTATTCAAATGCATTATGTGGCACCAGGATCCATTGGGGTGGGGGCATTCCCCAAAAAATTATTTTTTGCCCTCCACTTGCCTCACCCCCCCCCCTCCACCCCTCCGCCAGAAGAAATGACAGATTTTTTCGGCAAAATTTGGGCAAAATCAGTGATTTGGGGCAAAATTATGTTAATATCTTGAAATTGTTGTATTTTTCCCCCTCCCAGATTTTTTCACTCCCCCCCCCCATTTCACTTCCCCCCCTCCCCCCAGAAGTGAAGTCTGCCGCCGCCGCTGTTCAAATAGGAGAGTTAGGAATGGGTGATTTAGTTGGCAGATAGAGAGGGGAATGTTTTGATTCAGATGGAGAAGGGAATATAGGTCATACTGGTGAAAGTAGATGAGAGTGGCGGAATTGTGTGATTCAGGTGGATAGTGCGGATAGGTGATAAAGATGGTATAGTGTGGAATTGGTAATTCAGATGGGAGAGGAGAATAGGTGATTCAGATCGGAGAGTGTGGAATAGCGATCATTCGAAGGAGGGGAATAGTGATTCGAGTGGAGTGGAATAATTGTATTCAGAATTTAGAGTTGGGAATAGGTGATTCAGATGGAAAAGGGGAATAGGTGATTCAGATGTTATAGTGCAAGACTAGTGATTCAGATGGGAGAGTGGGGAATGATTGATTCAGAAGGAGAGGTGGAATAGGTGATTCAGATAGGATAGGTGAATAGGTGATTCAGATAGATAGGTGGGGAATAGTGATTCAGATGGAAAAGGGGAATAGGTGATTCAGATGGTAGAGGGGATATTGATTCATATGGAAGTGTGGGGAAGGGGGGATAGGTGATCAGATGGAGAGTGGGAATAGGTGATTCAGATGGGAGAGTGGGAATAGGTGATTCAGATGGGAGAGTGGAATGGGATTCCAGATAGGAGAGGGTGAATAGGGTGATTCAGATAGGAGAGGGGAATAGGTGATTCAGATAGGAGAGTGTGGGATAGGTGATTTAGATGGAGAGAGGGGGAATAGGGGATTCAGGATGGGAGAGGGGTAGGATGATTCAGATGAGGGAGGAGGGGATAGGTGATTCAGATGGGGCGGAGATTGGGATAGGTGATCAGATGGAGAGTGGGAAAGGTGATGATTCAGGCGAGAGGGGAGAATAGGTGTTCAGAAGGAAGAGGTGGGAATAGGTGATTCAGATAGGAGAGGGGAATAGGTGATTCAGAAGGAGAGGGGAATAGGTGATTCAGATAGGCGAGTGGGGAATAGGTGATTCAGATAGGAGAGGGGAATAGGTGATTCCGATGGGAGAGGGGATAGGTGATTCAGATGGGAGACCGGGGATAGGTTATTCAGACTGGGAGAGAGGATAGTTGATATTCCAGAACCATGATAAATCTACAGAGTGGGGAATAGGTGATTCAGATGGAGCGGAAATTGGGGAATAGGTGATTTCAGATGGAGAGAGGGAATAAGGTGATTCAGATAGGAGAGGGGAATAGGTTTGATTCAGATATAGGAGAATAGGGAATAGGGTGGTGATTCAGATAGGAGAGGGGAATAGTTGATTCAGATAGGAGAGTGGGGAATATGTGAATTCATAATGGGAGAGGTAAATAGGTGATCAGATGGGAGATGGGGATATGTGATTCAAGATGGATATGGGATAGGGATTCAGATGGCGAGTGGGAATAGGTGATTCAGATGTGAAGAGTGGGTGGAATTGTGATTCGACATGGGAGATGGGGAATAAGGGATTCCAGATGATAGTGGCGGAATAAGGGATTCGGGATGGAGAGTGGGGATAGGTGATTCAGATGGAGATTGCAGAATAGGTGGACTTCCCCAGATGGGCGAGTGGGGAATAGATCAGATAGGAGAGGGGGAGATGGGTGATTCATAATGAGAAGGTGGGTGGTGATTCATACTGAGAGGGGGAAAAAAAAAAAAAAAAAAAAAAAAAAAAAAAAAAAAATAGTGATTCATGATAAGATATTGGGGGATAGATCATATATGAAAGGGGAAATAGATGATTCAGATAGGGGAGTGGAATAGGTTTTAGATAGGAAAGGCGGATATGTGATTCTAGATGGGAGAGTGTGGGACTGGGTGATTAGATGGAGAGGGAATCGGTGGTTGGGAATGGATAGTGGGAATAGGCAATTCAAATGAGAGGGAAAATACCTGTAAATTAATATATGTTTCCAAGACTTTGCCACACACTCACACGCAGGCATGCATACAAGCACACACTCATATACCACACACACTCACCCCCGGACCTCCCCAACAGACACTCAGGCACGCCGTGTAAATATTGCAACAGAAGAAATTATATATCCTTATCATTCCCAGCACCCAAAATTGGTACTAAAGTGATGTTGCAAACATACACTATCTTGCGTAATTGGGCCTATGAAACACAACCATACAACCATCACAACCAACAAAGAAGCAACCAATATATCAGCGGTTTTCTGTCTATTGTTATCATTATTGCAGATCACAACCTGAAGGCCTCTCCATTTCTCGCTGCACCTGTTGTGGTACTCGCAGATCTCAGTCTTCACCCTAGCCCCTGTCACGCTAGGCTAGCAAATGGCGTGTCCAGGCCGGAATTACAGGTCAGCCCATCCAGAGAGGCTGCTCAATGGCGCCTATAACATATGGATGAAACGCAACACCGGACTAATGGCAGAGAGTTGCAAGGTCAATTGCCGAAGTGTTAACGGACTGTCAATGTGGATTTTCATCAGA
>JAMKCH010055165.1:0-15229 GCA_023653785.1 Ophioderma brevispina | reverse complement strand
TTAGAGAGACTAAATCATCTGGAACTGTATAACAATAAATTGAACGTACTACCACAAGAACTGTTTTCCGGGCTAGAAAGTCTCAATGTACTTAGTCTGCAAAAAAATCAACTGGTCACACTGAATGTTGGATTATTTAAGGATTTGGGTAATCTAATTCGTCTGACTGTGTCAAAAAATGAGTTGAATCACCTACCAGTTGGATGCTTCCAAGGATTACAAAATTTGGAGGGAATCGATATCTCTAATAATCTCTTAATAACATTAAATGCTGGATTATTTCAGGATGTAAGCAAGGTAACCATTTTATCGCTGCACAACAATATGTTGAGTTCATTGCAGATGGGATTATTTTCGGGGTTAGAACATCTGTCTGAACTGTACCTGTTCAGTAACCATTTGGCCACACTGAATTCTGCTACATTTCTGGGTTTAAATGAGCTAAATTACCTGGACTTGTCACAAAATCAATTGGTCAAAATTCCAGGAGAGCTGTTTAGAGAGTTACCAAACCTTTACATTCTGGATATGAGCGACAACCAATTGGTCAGTAATATTAGTAGCCTGTTTCACAGCCTACACAATCTTGCACACCTCTATCTAGATTACATTCAGTTACACACATTGCAAACTGGATCTTTTGCTGGGTTGGAATATCTGAACAGCCTTACTCTTAATGTAAATAGATTGAAGGTATTAAATGCTGGGCTATTTCAGGGTTTGGTCAGTCTAACTCAACTTCAGCTCAGTTACAATAACATAAGTAAACTGCCAACAGAACTCTTTTCAGAGTTGAATAATTTAAAGAAACTGTATCTGCCAGGAAACCAACTGGATACATTAAGTGTTGGGTTATTTAAAAAATTAAACCAGCTTCTATTGCTAGATCTCAGTTACAATACCTTAACTTTATTGCAAACTGGAATTTTCCAGGGGTTAGAAACTCTGACAAACCTGTGGCTGGGTGAAAATCAACTGAGCATATTGAAAACAGGTTTGTTTGGGAATTTGGGTAAACTTACTCACCTTCATCTCCACAACAACAAATTGAGTGTTCTACAAGACAACACATTTCTTGGGTTGAAAAATCTGAATACGCTTCATCTATTTGAAAATAAGTTAGTCTCACTACACCCTGGAGTGTTTCAGGGGTTAAGCAAGTTGACCATCCTTACTCTCGACAACAACAGGTTAAGTACATTACCAGTTGGGTTGTTTGAAGGATTGATCAATCTAAACCAACTTTTGATCAATGGAAACCAATTAAGCACATTAGATGTTGGATTATTTCAAGATGTAGGCAGATTAACCATCTTACATCTTATGAACATGAATTGTGGACATTGCCAGCAGAATATTTCAGGTGGTACAATTGAAAGAAATAAAATCTGAACATGAACAGATTGGGCACACTGCAGATTGTTTTATTCATGGGCTGGGCAGTTGACTGATCTATATCGCCTGATAATAGGATAAACAACACTGCCACCAGGGTCTTTTGGGGTTAGCAAAATCTAAATCAACTGATTCTTCTCCAAAATCAAATGCAAACATTGCATGTGGATTATTTCAAGGTTTAAGCAGACTTGTTCTGTCTTTGCCAGAATTAATTCATTGAATACAACTGCACACTAGGATTATTTAATGGGTGCAAAATGAAATGAATTACACCTGTACAAGCAATCATTTGATGCGTGAAATGTTTATATTTCAGGGTATGAGTGATTCTTAGTTTTCTTAATCTGGGTCAGAACAAATTAAGGGCATTACCAGCTGGATTATTTTGGGGGTCAGAATTTGTTAACACTCCTTCTCGATGGCAATCAACTGGATGCACTGGATGTAAGGTTTTTCGGGTTTGAGCAAACTAAAGTCAGCCTACATCTGAATGCCAATACACTGCGATCACTACAGGTGGGTTGTTTTCAGGATTAGAAAAATCTGAATGAACTGACACTACATGAAAAACCAATTAGTCACATAAATGAATTAGAAGATTTAAGTAAGTTGACCTCCCGGGATCGGTCAAAAAATAAATAACTGGCCACTACCCAAGGGATGTTTCAGGACAATAACAAATGACACATTTGTATCTGAACAAAAACCAGTTGGTCACCATTAATTTAGATGTTGCATATTTGGAATATCTAACTCTTCTTCAATTATCTAATAATTACCGGGTGACTGCCAGATGGGTCATTCAGATAGTTAATAAACTTTTATTTTTATATGGTAACGTTTGCAAGGTTGCAAACTGGCTTCTTTCAAGGTTTGAACAGCCTACAGATGCTGCAGTGATTTGACAATAGTTTGGCCGTTAAATTGTCTGATTAATTGTTTCCTGGTTTAACAGCTGTGCAATCTCTATTTTGCATAATAACCAAATTAGGAACACGAATATTAAGTGGAGTTTTGGGGATAAAAACACTGCAAACAATTTACCTGTATAGAAAACTCAGTCACATATATACAGCATGATATATTCTCAGATACAGTGACTCTCAAATCCTGAACTGTCAGAGAATAAGTTGAAAGATATACCCAATATCGACAAAACTGAAAAATTTAAATTTCCTTAACTTGAGAGGGAATGAATTGACTAGGATAGATTGTAATTCATTCTCTAACCTTCCTGAAACAGCAGAATTGTACGTCAGTCAACATGAGATTGCGAAATGGTTTGTGTCCGTTGATGGACAACTGCCAGGTGCAGCTTATGACAGGTCACCTTATCTCACATGTGATAGGCTATTATCAGCCAGGGTATTGGTGATATAATGTGGATTGTTGGTTTAAATGCACTTGGTGGAATATCTTTGTTTTGGTTTGGCGATCACAAAGAAGAAACTCTCAAACCATAAGGTTCAGGGCTATTTCAGCAAACCTGGACTGCAGCTTCTTAACTTATGGGATTCTATATGATGATCATAGCCTTCGCTGATATCTATTTTGGAGAAAATTTACCGATGCAATCCGAAGTCTGGAGGTCTAGCATTACTTGCAGAATTGCTGGTGGCAATATCAATAATTTCTAGTGAGGCTTCTGTATTCTTTGTCACAACTCTCAGATGACAGGTTTATTAATATTCGATTTCCTACTCTACGAGAAAGTTTGGTAAAGTCACAACCTAGTACAATTACACAAATGGTTATTTGCAACGGGTTTTGGGATTATTCCATCTGGTCTTATCAGGGAAAAATTTCAAGTTTTATGATTAATACTCAAATGTCTGTATTGGCCTCCATTAGCTTTAAACTAAAAGGTACTCCACTGATGAACTTCAAGAGAGAGTTGACAATGAAAAATTTAAATTACAACAAAAACCATGTTTATTACACATTTGAGGGGCTTGCTAAGGGTCGGTATTTCTCATCAGCCATTTTTCATGCCTCAACTGGCCTATGTTATATAGAGTAATTAGGGTTATGTAGAGTTGTAAAAGCTGTGCAAAGTCATCAAAACAATCAGGACGTACCAGAGAATTAAACGAGCAAATTGAAACTGACCACCAGAGTGGCAGCTGTAGGGGCCACAGACTTGTCCTGTTGGTGGCCCGTTAGATTTGGTATTTTGGTACAAACAAGGGGTAGTTACTCTGCCACCATCGGTGTATGCATGGTCAGTTACCTTTGTCTTGCCGATAAGATTCTGGCATTAAACCCATTACCTGTATCAATTGGAGAAATCACCCCCATCATAGGGAGAATCTGAAGAAACGGCAAACTCACACAAAAAAAACCTATGTAGCACAGGGATTCTTAAGTCACATTAAACTTTGTCAATACCAAGACCAAAGAGGCCAGAAACAACTACAAAAATTTAAAACTGCATTGGATGTCATACGGTTCAAGTGGATAATAATTACCAGAGGGTAATTTTAATCTTATCAACAAAAAAAAGGTCACATTCATCTTACACCAGTTTGCACACTTCAGCTAAGTGTTACCCCAATTGTTCAGTCATGCTTAACAAGTCCTGGGATATTTGGTCATGTCAAACTTTGTATGATCCTACATGAGATCATTCACTTTGAACCATTCTTTGCTGTTCCTGTGGAGTTCCCTCTTGGGTTCAATGTCAGCCCTTTATTTTTCCCCTTGGGGTAAAGCAGTTCACAGGAGATGCCATGTTTTCACTGGACAGCGAAGTTGAGTCATTTTAGCCATCAGGAAATTCCTCAAAGGATTTGTATGGAGATGCCCAGAAGTCTATTACTCACTATAGCCAGTATTGGTCATGCATTGAGGTGTTGAATATTCATCTATGAGATTGTTTTTTTGGGGGGGGTGTGGTCGAATAATCATATTTGGTCAAAGTTATTTCTTGTACTAGCCTTACAAGTTTTGCCCCCCGCCCGCCCCCAAATAAGGGTGATGATCTCTTATTTCTACGAAAACGCACCATCACATATTTGCTATCGCAGTTACATTCCATTCCGCTTTCGTCACTGGCTTCCAATTGATCAGCAGGCTATTTAATATTTCACATGGCTCTTCCTCATGGCAGTAAATAGCTGGTTTGTATATCAAATATGCCTTCAGTATTGTTCTTCATACTGCCAGCTTTACACACGTCATTGATGCTCTCGTTCTAGCTTTATCCATCCAAATTCTTGTTCAAAGACACAATCTGGTGATTGTGCCTTGTCCTATATTACTGGGCCATCGTGCCTATGCAAGGGTTGCCTTGCAATTTGTTACATTGGATAGTCTCTGGCTTTTTAACCGAAAGCCATTTAAAGTTCATCTTTGATACTATACTTAATTTCCCTTCCTTTTCAGGGCCTTGTAATACCTCTTGTAAAAGTGCTTAATATATATCTCATTATACTTAAGTTTGCCAATTGGTTAAAAACAGTAATTTATGGAAATTTATCACACGATGCTTTTTTTTGCAATGGTCTTACCCAATCCAGGCACACTTCAATCAACGTGTGCAGTTTTATGAGAGTTGTGATGATTAGAAAATCGGTGGCATGATTACAGATTGTTTGACCACCATTTTCTTTAAGAATGCCATAATGCAATCCACACATTACTACATTCGAGGGTTGACAATCAGAAGCCTTAACTCAAAAATACTGCTTTGGAAATATGTTGTTATATTTTCACTAAGCAAATTTTCATTACTCAAAAGGTAAACATCTAATTAAAAGCTCATATATGGTACTGTAAGCAAACATTATATAAACTTTAGCTTAAACAAAGAACAATTTTCTTATGAAACAGCAGAATTAAAGAAATCTTTAATATTCTGTAAGTGCTGAGTTACGTTTTTCTGACGGTAACTGAAACCGGTAACTGTGAGTACATCTTCATTCATGCCTATGATTGACACCATGCTTGCAATCAGATGTTTAAGCATGTAATCACCTTTGGAACTTTTTAAAAGGATCATCAATATAAGTGGGATAGGGAGAAAAAAGTGTTGCAATTCTTGGCAATGTGCAAGCTATGAGCCTCACCTCAACTCATGTGGCCAAAAACAGTAGTTACCATCAGAAAGGTCGTAACTCGAGTTACACCTTTCGTTATAAACAAAGTGCACCATTGAGATGTGGTGAAGTGTGATTTTGCTGTGTTAAGCAATAGGAAGTAGACTTGAGTAAAGGCTTCATGGTTTTCAGAATCTGTAGGTGTTACAGATTTTTTGGTAACAAAACCTCAAAATCAAAAAGTGAGTTACGTCATTCTGTTTGTCAACCCTCTGATTGGCTCTTTAGATTCAAAATTTGCACTATTTCTATTATCTACACCATCTTCAGGGGGGTTCTTTAGCTGTTTGTGTTGCTTAATTTACCACGTTTCAGAAGAAAACTAAAGGGAACTACCTATCCTCTATTAAAGATAAACTGGTTATTTATTGGTGACACAAAGACAGGGTTGTAGTTTGTGTTTTGCATATGAAAAAAGTACTCAACCGGAATCGTGGAGGGGATAATATCTGGAATCTTTTCACTTACATGACAATAATAACAAGGCCCTACATCCCAAATGAAAAGGAATATGAAGTGTTTTTCACCTCTGCATACCAGGCCAATTGTAAATATCTTTTAGACTTTGTGGTTGCTAAGTCTATGTGTATCCATGGTGTCTGATAGTGGGGAAAGAAATTTGAGTTACATTTTTCATTTTCAAGAATGGGCAATTTTATTTGCGGAACGGGGTTAAGCTGTTTGTAATATATTTTTAAAGGAGACCTTTACTCAAGAATAATAAAACTACAAATATAGCTATAAAAATTATTGGACACATATGGAGTGGTTTCATGGGAAAACGGAATAATACTAACCATAAAATGAATTAAAAGATTTGTCTGACCATGCGCCCCTTTTGAAATCGCGCTCGCTTACTATAATGGGATATGATTTGGTTTGCCGATCGGACGGCACAGTAGCGACGTCATACACCTTCACACATGATGCTTTATAATGTGTAATTACTATGGATGTATGAACCTAAACGTGCTGGTCGTACGCATAAACACTTATTACACTAGGTGATTTTTATTTAAAATAGCCACAGGTCAGACTAGATGGTTTTAATTCAGTGTTACGGTTAATAATTACGTTTTCTATGAAACCACTCGAGAAGTAGTCAATAATTATTTTATAATGTATATGGTTTAATATTATTTGTTGGTTACGGGTTCTCCTTTAAAAATTTTACACGGGTTTTGTCTTCTTCCGTTGTATACAGTTGGTTATTAGTACGCCACACAGTCTATGTAATATTAAGTTTGGTAATGATCTGATAGCTGTATTGGTAATTGGCTACATGTGAATGCCTATATCTCCAAACTTTCTATGTGTTGCATAAGAAGGACTTTGTTTTGAATAATTAATATCAGCCCCCAATAATAATTCAATGGCTGCTGAAAACATTCAATACGAAATAGCCGGGAAATAGCACTATGTATGTGTCAACGCTTATCCTTAGCTTTCCATGGCTACACACAAAACAAGTGTGGGATCACATTGTGAGATTGTGCTAATTTATTTTTAAAAAGGTGAATTTTTTTCTGTTTTAATTAATCAGAGTGTGTTTTGAATCGATCCCATAATGCATTTGCAATGTGCATACTAGTGTACTGTACTAAACACAGTCAGTACTACGGATAAAAAGGTTCTAAAAGTTTAAGAAACCACAAGATATTTCATGATCATGTGAAAAATTCCCTAAGTACTAACGTTTTGGGGGTTAAAAATTAGCTACAAAAGTCATGGTTTTTGTGTGTAAGATAGGATTTTGTGGATCACAGGGGCCCTTTTGAGGTTTGAAAATTTTCCAAAATAGGTGCCTTGTGGGATGACGCAATACACCCTCAGGGGGATTCCCCGAATTAATTACCAAATCCCTTCTTTTATGATGCCTGCACATTGTTTAGCAGGCATCGTTCACAGATGTAGTTTACCAGGCATCCGTTCACAGTGTTAGTTACCAAACAGAAACTGTGCATAAAATCTCACAATTTGAAAATTGCAGGCTCTCTTTAAATGTGCTATATAATTTGCTTAATTCAATCTTTACAGTTCTTTAATCTGCAGTGCATTTAGCTTTCACAAGTCTGGGACATCAAAAGGTTCAGGCAGTTATTAAAGAGTATATATGTGCCGGCTTAGACACACATGTGTGTTTGCCCAGGGGAGGGGCGGCCAAGAAAAATCCCAATTTCAGATGTCTCCATTGGTTTAACACGGAAAGAGAAACTCTTGAGCGAAAAAAATTCAGAATTTTTGATATGTGTCAAGGAATATCTTCGTATTCCAAAACCGTTGGAGCTGAAGAATAAACTACCCTGGAAGGGTTTTTAATTGTTTTTATTAATAACGAATGAGGACGAGGTCGTATGTGGGTCATGGGAACACCATACCGACCCACATCAAAGCACCCAAAGTGGTTTGTGTGTGCACTCCGTATTGATTGTAACTTCTTTTGACATTTTTGGTGAGTTGCCTATAATGAATTGAGGCTGGTTGCCACATGTGTTTATGCCACCACTGTGTATGCCAGTGATTTCAAGGAATGCTACGGCCATGAATATTGCTACTAAATCAATGATTGGAGGAAAAATTATATGCACTACAGTGTGAGTCAATAAAAACCCTACTTCAGGAACATGGTTTCTTCAAAGGTTAAATGTTATATTGGAGGTACATTGTTTGCTTTGGTTGTTTACATGGATAAACAGGCTATCAGAGAGTTTTATTTGGGTGTCTTTCGGACTTTGGGATTCAGAAATATGTCAATTTGCGGAGAGACCTAAAATCAGTTTGGCCGATTTTATCGATACAATGCGGAGAGACTGACACAAACGGATTACCATAAACACATTATAGCAAAGACAATTCACACATGCAATTTCAGCTGGTATCGATTTCTTCTGACAAAACATATCAGTTTGAATAAAATGGTCTATTGTGGAACATAATTATAAGTAATATATCTTTCAAAAAAATGAAATTACCATGGTTCATCATAAAGAGCAGTTATTGAAAAGCAACTCCATTCAATGTCTCAGTTCATGAACATAATGAAACTGCTCAGAGATTTTTGTTGTACAGCTCTAAGGTATTTTTTGCACAAATACAATATATCGGCGTCCATAATTACAAGAAGAACTAAAGCTGAAGTTTACTGTAAAACATCGGAATTAAACTAAAATTCAATATCGCCAATGCTGTTTCTTCAAGCGGAATACAAAACGTTCTAAAGTTTTCACTTTGCGTCCCAAGTTTCGTGTAGGTAAAACATGAAATCTTGCCTGAACCAACGATAAACTGTAGGTCTTACACCAGCTATCTTGAATTTCTCATTGGGAAATTTAACATTTTTTTTACTTAGCATTTCTTTTGTAATCTCTGGTATATTTTATAATCCTTCAATTACTCTCCACCTTTCCCACCTTCTATTGTTTTAAAATAATTTAGTGGTAAATGGTTGTACTCAAAAAAAATCAGTGCTGAAGACCATGCATGTTACATATGTAAACGATGCATCTTGTTTGGCTTAAATCGGCCAAACATAATTTTCAGTTCTCTCAGCAAAATAGGCGTAACTCTTCCTCCAAAGTCCAAATGACACCAAATAACGTTTTCTGAAAGCCTAGTTTATCCTCCTTTAAACCATAGAAAACATTTAGCAAAAAACCATTCTTAAAATGTAATTTATTTTTAGTCTGAAGTAGGGGTTTTTTTTTACTCACATCTGGATAATTAAGGTATGCCATTGTAAGGTGAAACTGGAAACAAAAGAATTCCATTATGCTTGAATATTGTTAAATGGCATCCTCCAAAGTGATGCTATTGTGGCTATAAAAAACGTGAAATGACATCAAATGCAGCCAGCGGTAAATACATAGCATTTTTTTCCATGGTAAAGCTCCGTGAACATAATGAGTATGCCTTAAGGAAGACTTAAAGTCCATTAAACATTTGACTATAGTTTTGCTCACACGTTTGGGACCCAATATTTACCGGCTATTTAAACTACATAGTATTTACACCTTTGAATTAAATCAACATTAAATTAAATTAAAAAAAAATGTATAAGTTGTATATTGTGATGTTTAAAACTGACATTTGTATAATATTTACTTTTATTGTACTAAAAAACTAAGAATAAAACTAATAAATGCGGCAAAAGTTTGGTGATAAATTTCCTAAAATAGTTTTCCTCATGCCAAAGTGGTTAATAAAATGTATGCACATATTCATGACTTTCTATGATCTACCTGTATTGTTTTTGTTGTGAGTGGTGTGAGTTTTTGTGTTGGTATGTGTGTGGGTGACATAATTGACGTACCTGATACGCCATCATTGGCAGCCTTCTGTAGTTTATCTAGGGTTGGGCAAGGTCCGGCCGAATGAAATGTAGGAGTTCCCTGAAACACAGCCATTGTCTACTGACTCTTTCTACATGCCCCCGTGGGTATTCTTCAATGCTCTCAAGTCCTGTTTGCCACATAACTGTTGGTAGAACATGGTCTATGAGGAAGATCATCACCTGGTAAGGAAGATTTAAGTCAAATTGTTATTTGGAGTAACCTAGCCTTTTCTCAAGGCTTTGCACTTGATTTGAAGTTTGTTACAGTCACTGTATATTGATGCACTAAATAAAAAAAAAAAAAAAAAAAAAAAATAGTGCCCTCTCATGGGAACTCCCACAACAATGGCTTTTTTTGATTTTTTGTTTTCTTTATTTCTGTGATAAAATCTTCCTACAATCTGCGTAAAATGATTGGGCAATCAAAAAGACATTGATGGAATTATTAAGGCAAGGGTGCCGTCTGCATGCCTTACCAGGCGGTCAACAAATGTGATACTACCGACTGCCAGCATGTTTACGTTTTACTATCGAGGTTCGTATTGGGGTAAAAAAGGGTTGATTGAAAGAGAACGTTGAAATAAGTACATTTCCCCCTTATAATTACAATGACCATGTGACAACTTTGATTGACACTCATGCTGAGAAGAAGTATGCTGTTTTGCGAAAGCATGCCCGCATCCACCACATGCCTTGGGCTTAACCTCGGAATGCCGCCCTTCGGCGATCCGTACACAGTTGGCTAAAATTTTGAAGAAATCTTTGACAAAGACTGGGAGTAACCCTATAGTCCTTATTGTTGGAAGTGTAAAATCAACTGGCTGATTCTTTGCTGTAGCGAGGACAAATTCCGAGCTACTGCCATCACAACTAATGACTCATGTTGACATATTTGTGTATAACCATTCATTTCTATGTAACCATCATTTCTGTAGAAGAAACAGTATTTTATGGCATTTTTTTTATCTCAAACCACTATTCTGACTTAAAATGCCCTAAACACTCATGTTTCACTCTTTAAGAATCAATCTGATCAAATGCAGTAGATATCCATTCATTTCTGCCACACAAATCTGTGAATTTTGTAAATCAACATTAAATTTATTTACCTTGACGCACAGCCCAAAGCTCATGAAATTAGCATCATTATTTTTTTTTATTATTATGTGGCTCATCAATCATGCCAACATTAGCCTGGTCTCTATATTGCCACATCATATAATTTTTGCATGATTCAGACTGTCACATGTCCACATTCATGCCCTTCAGAACCAACCAAGTGTGGATTATTACCCTTCAAAGCCTTTTGTATAAGCCACTTGCAACACACTGTTACGGTCACCTTGACCAAGCCAAAACACCTCAAAACTACGGATTAAAACTACTGAATAACTAGACACTACACTGTAAACTTGATTACCAAATTTTAAAACAAGATATTTTAATTGTGTGTTAAATCAATCTCAATCAAACATCAATTAGGTATAATAATCAAAGATTTATCTATAATAAGTTGTTAATTAATGAACTACTAAACTTACTTCCTGGTGTGTGTCCCCCGAACGCGGGCTGCAGCAAGATTACTATAAGATTGTGAACTGCAAGAGGTCTGGCGGAAATATTACAGCGCAAAACTTCAATTTCCTATAGTGGGACTTGTCCACGGACGACTTGTCCTTAGCAGTGAGAAAAAAAACAGCCGTTTTTTTTTTTGGGGTTTTTTTTTTTTTTTTTCTAACTTGACTCCCGAAGCCGGAGGTCGACTAAATATAAAGGCCCAAAGTGCTGTAGCTTGTTTTAGTCCCTTTGATAACTCAGCAGGCCAACGGAATACCAAAACCGAACACGGCTACATAATCGGACGAAACTACTGTAGCTGAGACTACTATGACAATGTCCACTCCAGAAGAATAAATTTGACTTCGATTTACTGTCGCTTTCAACTTGAAGCAACTAGTTGTCACTATCTCTCAATAACTTGGAGTAAGATGTTGTAATACTCTGCTAATACTTGGAGCCGATGGTATGAAAACTCGGCCTCATCTTCTCTCACCCGGCTTTTATATATCCTCTCAACAATTCTAGAAGGATCTAGTCCGCTCTATCTGAGTCATGTACTAAATATATTTCCTTACATCATAATCTGGATGCCATCTACCATTCCACCTTTACTTAAGATTGGGATCTCAAGCGCTACTCACTGACTGGTAATTAACAGCAGTGCTCCACCTATGGTGCCAACACATATCACCTTGAGCTAGGCTCTTCTGATCTCCTAGTCTTCAAGTAACTCCAGAACATTCTCCGCGGTTCTCTTGATTTCTAATTGCTACATACACACCAGTTATGTGCAACACCAGGTATTTTATATTATATTATTGAGATTAATATATACAATATTTTAATGTTGCTAATTATGAATTAATCTACTCAAAGTAAAAAAAATCATGCTAATTTTGGGGCCTGTACCCCCCCCACCCTTAAAGAAAGAAGGTTTGATTGGAAAAGCAAACTTTCGTAACTTATTAAGGTTCTCAATATCTTGAAATTTTCATATCCATAACTATTCACACTGATAACTTGCCTTTTTAAAACCTTACTTGTTTCTGACTTACTAAACAATTTGGATAGGGCATCATCCATCAATTATCTTTGGCCTCTGATGGTTCTGATGTCTAGGTTGACTCTTGCAATCAAACTCCAATCACCAGCCTATGATTCTTGTTTTTCATCCTGCGGATGAAGGTGAGGGGTTGGATCTGTGAAAACACGCACTGGGTGCACTGTGGTGCCCAAATATACATCCAAAATGCCCTATGCCAAAATCAGAGCAAGACAACTCCTTCTCAATATTGGAGTAATTTTTTGGTGCTTGTTAAAATTCTTGGAGAAATACGAAATAAGGTTTTCTCTCTCGTCTCTCCTTCTTGCCATCAAGACTCCACCACACCCTTTGTCACTGCAATCTATGGCCAACTTGAAATTGGTTCTGAAAGTCTGGTGCAAATTAGAACTGGTTCACTAATCAGTATGGCGTGATTTTCTGGAAACTAATTTCACATTCCGGCGACCAAACAAAGTTTGACTTTTTGGCTAGCAATTTTGTTCCCAAGGACTGGCAATATCTGAAAAGTTTTGGACAAAACTTCCTGTATATCCTTCCATAACCTAAGAACCGCTGGGAAAAGTTTTTTTTTTCTTTCCTGTACTAGGTGTGGGGAACTTCTCAATTGCTCAACTTTAGCCTTGACAGCTTGAACCTTTGCCTTGACCTACTACATGGCCTAAAGAGGTGACAGTGGCATGGCAAAACTCACTGTTGAACCAATTTGACTGTCAATTGTTTTTCAGACACTTCTGAACAGTGATGGAGCTGCCCATGTGGTTTCCCAAGACTGACTTTTACAATCAAAATCATCAACATAGGCTTCACAGCCTCTATGGCAGCAACTATATGATTTACCATTCTTTGAAGGTGGCCTGGTGCCGTTTTTCATACCGACAGGCATAACCCGATACTGAAAAAGCCCATCCGTCGTGCAAAATGGCGAAATTTCTTTCGCACGATCAGTAAGGTGAACCTGCCAATACCCCTTCAAAGGTCGAACTTGCTGACATAACTTTGAATTGCCAATTTTGTCACTGCAATCATCCATACGAGGTCTCGGAATGAACAGTCTTTGAATTGAATTACCCTTCTGAAGTCTGTAACAAACCTAAGGGAACCATCGGGTTTTGGAACCAAAATACATGGGAACTCCATTCACTTTTGCTTGATTCAATTATATTGTTTGCCAACAATGCTACTCTAAAATCTATTTGTTGAGATGTTCTTTCATTCAGTAACGATTTACTCTGTAAGTGGTGCTGTTTTATTGGTGACCACAATCACCACATCACCATCATGATAAGCAGCCGGGTTCGGCTAGGGACATCAGGAAAAAATCTTCAAATTCATGAATAAACTGCTTGATTTCACACGGTTATTTTCTGAAAGATGGCCTAGTTTTGTATCAACATTGAGGCACCTCTAATTTTGCAACTTATTTGGATAATCATGCTGCTTGTCATCACTTGTTTGTTATTTCAACTTACAGATTCATGATGGTCATCATGTTTACTTTCCTCAGTAGACTAGCATACACATTGGTTTTGCAATGCCATCATCCATTTCTCCCTACATACTCCTTCACATATTTACATGGCACATTGCCTACTCTTACGCCTATCTTGCGTTTTGACTTGTAGTCCACTTCATTTACTTGTGATTCTACGGTATAGGGACCATGTATCTGGCCTGCAGTGGAAGTCCAGGATGGGAAACAAGACTAACACTGGTCCCCTGACCTAACATGACCCCTAACTCCTTGGCATCTTGATCATACAACTTCTTCATTTTGGTCTGGGATTGCTTCAAATTCCCCCTGGCAATTTCATTTGCCCATTCACCTATACTTGAATTTGGAAACATAGTCCAAAAGTTTGGTGTCAGTTTCATCATTCACCATTTCTCCTTTAGAGTTTCAAGGGACCGCGAACTGTACGTCCGAAACTAACTCAAAGGGACTAAAACCTAGAGTTTCCTGAACCGCTCTTTGGCAGCACACAACAACAAGTGAACTCCCTCATCCCAGTGCTTCTCTCACATCCAAACAGTACGTCCTAATCATATCTCAAGTTTGGTGGAATCTCTCTAAAGGCTCCCTTGGGATTCTGCATGGTAGGCACTGGACCGATACTGTTCTATCCCTAACCATACATCACTTTTGAAAGAAGGGCCAGATTAAAATTTGAGCACCTGATCTGACTGATTGACTTTTACAGAGATCCAATGGGAGTGTGGGAAACTCTGAAAATGCGAACGGAGGGAGCGAAGCGCCGAGTATCGCCCCTAACTACTGCCGGTTCCAGGGGCCCCGCTTAATGGCCCCTGGTGTGGTCAGGGGCAACGCCCCCGGTGGGGCCTAGGGGGCGAACCCCTCGAAGCCAGAGGATTCTGCACCATAGAGCTACAGGAAAGACCATTTCTGAAGTAACATATCATTTTTCCAAAAGAGTTAAAATAAAGGGCTGACACCCAAACTGAGGTCTGAAGGTTAGATAAGTTATTTAATTTATTCAAGTCATATGATATTGTTGGTTTTGTTGAGACTTGGTTTATAACCGCTTACTGAATGCGCTAGGGTATTCCCTGACTTTAAATTATTTTCGTTTTTTTTCCGTCCAAATCCATAAAAGGGGCCGATACTCAGGTGGTGTTACTGTTTTAATCAAAATGAGCGTGCCGATGTGTTAAACGTTTTAATGATGTAGTCAGGGATTTGATATTTTTAGCCTTCTTTGATCATAATTATTTAAGTTGTTGAGAAAGATACCTACTTTGATTTTATCTATATCCCCCCTG
>JAMKCH010055160.1:0-19298 GCA_023653785.1 Ophioderma brevispina | reverse complement strand
AACTTCATCTTACCCCTCCAAAATCTTCCTCTGAAAAGCACTTATTCAGATCACGGCGCAAACTTTGGAATTGATCTTCCAGAATCCATCACACAATTACAAACAAATAATTACTTTTAACTCTACTGAAAAAAACATTTCCATCAACCAGTACATTCTTTAAATTTCTCCCCAAGTCCTTATTTCTTTCCTCACCTGTTCTTCATCCTATTTCTATCTCGATTCCTCACTTCTTCACCTCTACCTTTCTATATCTGGCTTCTCAATTATTGAAGTATTATTCATACGTCAGCAAGACATGTTGAGAAGTCAGACCTTCTTGACCAACTCCCGTTTCCCGTTTTCCCGTTTAAGTGTTGTTTGCTTAGATATATTGTTTGTTTTTGGTGTTTGTCTCTGTTTTTTTTGTTATGTATATTTTACCATGTAAATTCTATATTATCCCTCACTTGTATTATATTGTAATAATGGGAGAAAGTTTACTTGTATGTTTAAGGGCCACCAATAACCATAAGCCCTATCGGGCTGTCCATTACTGGTCCCAGCATTTCATAGCCCTCACTGTCACTAGTAATGTCTACAATTGTACGTTATGCATTATTATATATCTACTGTATTAACCATTTCGGTCACGTTCGAATGTTATGCTGAATAACTGAAAACTGAAACTGATACTAATGTTTAGAGAAAGTTTATTTCATTTAAACCAGTAGATATATGGGTAATTCTTATTTAAAGTTGCTCAAGTAATTTAGGTTCTTGTTAGAAACAGGAAATATTAGTGTTCATCCGCGACATAAAAAATTGAAGAGTAGGAGCGCACTGAGGGAGGTCATAATTTAAAGTAGAAATAAAAGGGTCCTAGGATTGAGCCTTGAGGTACGCCGATACTGATCGAAGACGTGGAATGAGTGGTGTTGGGCAGTTATAATCAACGAATTGTTTTCGGTTTATCCAGGTAATTTTCAATCCAGCATTGGCAGTACCTCTTATACCATATTTTTTGTTTTAAGGAGAATTTTGTGTAAGAGTATCGAAGGCTTTGCTGGGATCTAGAAAGATCCCAGCAGTGCAGAGTTTTGGTCGAGGGCAGTAGTAATTTATCATAGAGTTTAGTGATTGCATGAAGGTGGAGTAGGTTTTAGGCTTAAAGCCAAACTGGGCAGGAGTGAGGATTTTATGTTTTTCAATAAAAGCCATGATTCTGTTATAAATTAATTTTTCAAGAATCTTGGAAAGGCTGGAAGGATGGATAGTGGCCTGTAATTATTTGAAAGAGCTTATCACAGTTTTAAAGATCGGAATAATCTAGCAACTTTTAATTTAGATGGGACAATACCGGTGGATATGGAAAGATTGAATATTATAGAAATGTCATAATGTGTGGTAAAATTGTTAAATATGTTTGAGCTAAACCATCGAAGCCACAGCTATGATAGGTTTTCATTTGTGAGGTAATATCCAACAATTCCTCCTTAGTGAGGCGAGAGAAATATAATATGGGGAAACCGAGATGAACTGCATGTGCTAGGATTAAGTGGTCAGGAGGGGGTTTTAGCAGCAGTAATGGACCTATGTGGTAACAAAAGTCATGAATTTGTTAGCGATTTCAACTGGGTCTTTAATTTCAGAGCAATTAGAGTTAATAAAGTATGAGGGGGTTTGGGTTTTTTATTTATACCGAGAGATTATTTAGGGTTGCCATGTTTGTTTATGTTGTTCCTGTGTGCATCAACTTGCTGTGATATAGTTACGCTTAGCAATGCGCAGGAGATAATTTAAACTATTGCGATGTTTGTGTATTTTAGTTTATTATCATCACTGGGTTTGGAGCGATATTCTAAATAATTATCTTTAGTGTTGATCGATTTAATTAGGGCCAATGTTATCCAGGGTTTCCTAGGTGTTTTACGTTTAGATAATTAGTGGTTTAACAGGGACAGTGGATATTAAATTATATTTGATATTTATGTTGAAAGGTGTAAAAACCAGTTTCCGGGATGCTCATCATCGTACCACAGCTGCCACGTTGTGGATGGATAATACATTTTTAAACCCCTTGATGTTGTCCGGCTTAAGTTGGCGTGAATTTTTATTTAGGAAATTAGTTTATTACAAGCTAATCTGGCGTATTATTTGAAGAATTGATGGAAACAAACAGGGAAATGGTCTGAAAATATCAGTGACTAAGACGCCCGAATTAACATTGGCAAAGATATCATGTGTTATGATGTTATCAATGATCGTGGCAGTAGTTTCTGTATTCGGTAGGCCTATCACATGGTAGGGAACAAACCCATTTGAAAAATAAGATTAACCGAAGTCATTGACTTTAGGATCAGAGTAGTGAATCCAGAAGATCGATGTTATAATCGCCATAAATAACACGTTGGGTTTCATTGTTAACTGTATTAAAGACACGTGAACGCAGTGATAAAACTCATCAAGGTTAACTGAATCTGGGCGATAAATGATACCAACGATGGTTTTTTATTGCTGGAATTGTTGCATTTATTTCCGAGGTCGCAATCAGTGGCAAATTAATGTTGAGGTCCGGTTATCCCGTGGTGGTAGAAAGGATTTTACATTGTAAATCATTTAAAGGACACGGTATTTCATGGAATGATAACAACTTAACACGAGAGCGTGCCCAAAAACCACCTTATTCAGTTAGAGGGCGCTAATATTTTTTTTCTCTTGTCGGTTTTCGACATCGTCCGAAAAAGGCACCGATGCTTGTAGAGCGATTTTACGGGTCTGTCCTTGGTGTAAGTTTTCATGAGTTAGAACTAGAGTAAAGACTCTTTTACGGCATAAAGCTGTACATTCCTTGTTAATCATTTGATCCTCTTATAGCGATTTCATGTTAGGCTTAATTCCATGAGGTCTTAAGTGGAGGATGAGACCAATTTTAAGGGTTTGCTATGAATTCCATATCTCGGTGCTGTAGCGGCACAATAGCTGTCGCCTAGTCGTTTATAGTTCCGCTTACATGAGAGTTTCTGTTTGAGAAAAAAATCAGCTTTTAAAACCTCAATGATGTGGAAAGGGTATAAGAGGGATATTGCTTATATGAGATATATAATTTGTGATTAACAGAGGTTTTAGTTAGCGCAAACACCAACAATCTACGAATAATTGGACATTTTCTATATCATGCCAGCTCCGAGTCTCTCTTGGGAAACCGATAGTCAGCTTAATTACCATTAGTTACATTTGCAGCCGTATAAACGCGGAAAGGCGCCTTTTGTGATATTTTTCACTAATTTAATTTTGAGTTGGTGGCGATAAACAAAGGAAAGATGGATCGCTCACTGATATCACGTGACGTGCATATGCGAAACACACTAATAGTACAATATTTATGATTTGACTCAAAAAACAATTGCACAAGAAAACACTTTTGGTGTTAATATACTTTGATATGTCTAACAACAAATATTAAACCGCTTACCCAAAAACATCCTACACTACTACTTCGTCAATGACAAAAGAAAGTTGTATGAAATGGTCTAGTATGACAAACCATCATTTGTCAGGGAATGCGTCATACAAGTATGGAATGGCCGAATTATAAATTAGAAAATAAAAATTTATCATGAAAAACGGCTATCTTATGAACGGACTTCCAAATTATAGTCTGCTGAAAAATTAGTTTGTATGAGAACAAAATAATAATTATATTTATTTTGTTCTAAATTTTAATTATAGTCTGGCTATGTAATATATAACTTAAAAAAAATCGATACTGGTATACAAGTTAGTGTTATAGAAATGTGCATACCCATAAGGTTTTCGAACCAACAAAAAATTGGGTGGATACCTATTTCGAGGGTAGCTCACATCCAACAAATCTCCCCGTTTGAGAGTCTCTCCTATCGAGGAAAATGTGGCTTGAGAGTGGGTCAAACATTGGCGAATGGATTTTATCCCGGGATTTCATCGATTAATTATCCACATCCGCGAGTTTCATCGCGTTACACTGCACTCGCAAGCTGGAATTGTACTCCAGCTAGCGTCCAATATCGTGTTTGTATGCAGCTCGTTGATCCATTCGTTTCACAGGAGATTAAGCACTATAAGGAACTAAGTAACCGTGAAACTCACGGTAAAATTTTTTGGCGATTCGATGTACTGTAGACTATAGTATACAGAGCATGTATAGAGTACACAATAAATAGGACATCAAATTACCAATTCCACACCTTCCATGCCAATACGAAGAAGTTAATGTTTTTTTGTTTTATTAAATTATTGTTTGTATGATTTTGTTTTACCTAGCCTTTGTTGGATGCACGCTGGTGCCACTGGTGTTAAAAGTGTAAAAACCAAACGGACAACGTAAACGTATTACAGATTCTGTCTGTTCTGTTTATGTATTTGTTTTGCCAATTCGACACGAAATTCATGCTGTATACGTCGCGTTCCTTACCAAAAATATGAGATGTATGCTAAATTGATTATCTAAATGACACATTGGTTTCTTTTATAGATTTTTCGTGCTTAAATTGTAATTAGCTTAAGTCAATCATAATTATGTACAACAACGACTGGTAAAATAGACTTCAAAATCCCGAAAAATGAATATAACACGCCTAAATTGTTTCAAATTGACGGAGCTATCTATGTTTGTTCCATGGAATGGGGTTTTACTCATTATACATTATATCACAATTACCTTAAAGCAATATTGAGCACATTTTTTTGAAGAGCGCCCCAATTTTCAAAAATTTGGAGATTTTTACACGATTGCATTGATAACTGGCTAGTAAAATATACCTGTGAAATGGTTAAGCTCGAAAGCGTCTATGGTCACAAACGAAGGAATTGTACTAGAATAATTATTATCGGGGATCCCCGATATTATTTCAACGGCTGCTGAAACGGCTTCCAATGTGAAATAGCGGGAATAGCGCCATGTACGTGTCTGTCTAAGCTCATCCATTAGGTGTTTTAGTGAGTTCAGGCAAGCCAAGTTAGAGGGTATTTTCTCGAGGTGGCACTATTTCATCATGGACGGACATAAAAAGTGCATTTCCAAGCTCTGCCGTTAAGTCAATCTGGGATCCCAATTCTAATTACAAAAACGCTATTTGTGAAAATAGCCATTTTTTAGCATCTCGTTCGCAGGTATAGTTTCCTTAGACAATTACTACGTATAACTCTCAAAAAATATCAAATTTGGGGCGCTCTTCAAAAAATGTGCTAATATTGCCTTTTAATAGCCACTATCAGCGATATCTTCACAATGTAACAAATGCCGCCCGTATTAATTTCATCAAAGTCCATTTTTTTGCACTATTGTATTGGAATTGTTGTAGAAATACCCCTGTAAAGTGGACTAAGCGTAACACGCGTATTGTAAAGAAATTATGATTTTTTATGTTGTGTTTATTATAAAGTTGGGATCCGACTTTTTCTTGGTCTAGAAACAATCGCAAATATTGCATCTTCAAGACAGCTTAAACTAATTAAGGGTCTGTTTTTCGCAAAGTTAACAGTCAAGGTGTTGATATGACCTCATCAGCTAGCATTTAGAGACAAAATCGGCATTTGAATTTGGCAAGGCATTATACGTTTGGGGGGGCGAGATTGCAGGGTGTGAGATTGGAAGGGGGCGAGGGTCCAGCATTCACACGGCGGGCGAGTGCCTTTATTTAGAGTTCCTCAATGTGAGTGTGGTCTGGATTGATTTATTGTTATGATTACCCCTAGGTATCTGGACTCATTAACCCCTCATTTACCAGGGGAGTCAATACAAAAAACTTGACCCTGATTGTCCGCCATTTTGATTTCAGTTACATTATATCTAACATATGTGATTCATCTAAAGCTTGGTTCATTATCTTAATTTGCTGCAAGATCATTCAATCGGTTAGGTATAGACCCGAGTTACAGTCGTTTGAATGAAGCAGTCGGCTTTTCTGACAATGTCCACGGAATCCACATTTGCTTAGTCGGCGCGTGCATTCAAAATGGGAACCCGTGGATAGGGTGAAAACCGGACTACTGGATTCAAAACACTGTAGCTCGGCTATACTTCACCAGATTGGAATCATCTTTGCCAGCAATTAAAGAAAATGAAATAGGCTTCCGAGGATACCACCGTGATATATACATTTGAAAAACGGTAAAGAGGGCGGGAAGCAAAATACGGGGCAAGGGGGTTTTGTGACATCACCATGTTAATTAGACTTAGTTTCCATTTTCATGTTCATTTGTGCGTGACATGTATTAGTACATTTGATTTATCGAGTTAAAGGACACAATTTTCCATTTGTTCGACAATTCAACAGCGATATCAATGGGAGTTTAGTCAAGAGATGATTTCTACTTCTCGCCAATTAAGAACCACGTAGCCCATCTGCCAAGAACAAACAGCCCGATTTTTGTGCCAAAAATGCTTATACCTAAGTTTTTGGATCTATTAGCATTTTAGAGGTCATTAATGTACAAGCAGAAATAATTGGCGAAAGTACCACCTTGTTTCACAACCTTCTTTCAAATTAAAATAATCTGTATCCATATCCTGAGAATGAACTTTGCTTTTAACGTTTTCGTACATGTTCATAAATACTTTAGGAAAGCTTCCCTCAATAACCACCCACTCTTTAGAGCTTTAAATAGACCGTGTCTCCAGACAGTGTCGAAAGCCTTTTTGAAGTTCTAGGAAGCAAGATATGTGTTTTGATGCGGCTTGGCGCGTCGCTAAGATACTTTTAAGAGTGAATATATGGTCTTCACAGCGCTGTCTTTCCGAAAGCTACCTTGAACCTCAGTGAGAATATTCATCTTCTCGATAAAACATTGACACTGCCTGGGCGGGACACTTCTATTATAAACTTTCGAGACACATGATGTTAGTGTAATGCCTCTGTAGTTTTCAAGGTCTTAGAAATCTCCTTCTTAAAGATCGAATAATTTCCCTTCATTCCACTGATCTGGGGAGCCTCAAGAGGTTGTTAGCCTTTTGAATAGGCGAAAAAGGGAGTCAACCATAGCGTCCCCACCATTTTTAATCAATTCATTGTTATATTATCGGTGCCGGGGCTTTTATTTTCTACACTTAGCTTATTGACTCAATTATGGTCCTTCACAGAGTAAGTTTAATTAATTCATCAAGTTTATTAGTTACTCCTATATCCTGGTTATTCAAAAGATGAATGTCATCGATGCCAAATAAACTATCTTTATTCAAGTTAGTTAATCCCACATCCTGGTTATACATGTTTGAGTGTCATTGATGCCAAATAAACTATGTTCGTTGCCCTCTTCATTAGCATTATGGAGATTATGATTCATTTTACCCAAGTATTGTAGTACAACATAATGGATTTTTTTCATAGTCTCTTTGTCTGAGGTGGTCTGATTAGTCCCTGGAATCCTAATTGATCTAGTGCTATTATTTGGTTTACTACCCTTCAATTGATTCCAGAAGTCTTTACTTTGAGGCCCACCCGTCTTCATAATGTCGAGCATCGATCAACCCTCATTTGCATAATCTTGCGTTTAATAAGTGCTTTACATTCATTGCTTTCTTTTGGTAATCTTTTTTCGTAATCAGCACTGACAATTGCCGGTTGTCATAAACTACAGTGTCCGCGTGACTGAGTGTCTTCCACCCACCTTGGCATTGTATTCTCCATTGAGTGCTGTACGCATCCCTTGTACACCCACGATGGCTCGTCTACAAGGTCACGGTTTATTTCTTACCATTTTTGACATGGTAGCTAGGACACTCTCTCATAGGGGACACTCAAATTTCTTTACACCCGGTAAAATTGTTTAGAGCCAACTTTTGACGTGACTGATCTTCTCACAATATTAGTCCATGTTGTCTGCCACCTTGAATTTTGGGTTTCGATTGAAAATTTATTTTGGCAACATCCATTTTGTATTTAAGGATGATAAAACTCCCCTATATATAACGTGTTTTGACAACTTTAATAGCTTGCTTCGTGCCGTATGTAATGATGAGGGGTGTGTTTTTTTTTACCTTTTTTTGGGTGGGTCATGGGGGTTTAGTTGATTTTGGCAACAGCCATTACTGTAGTTCAGTGGTGGTCACACTACCCTAAAACGTTATGTTGACAATCTTTTTAAACTGGCTTCTTAGCTCTTCTTGCAACAGGTCGTATGATTTGTACCTTTTTTGGTGGTTATCTTGTCCAACCATCTGAAACCATGTTGAAATTTTGGGGGTTGTGAGAAATGGTTTTTGCCTTTTTGGTAGCCATCTCGAATTGAGGCTTTCGGTTTAACATTTCATTTTGGTAACAGGCCAGTTTCGTAATCAGTGGGGTCAAGTTACCCTAAAATGTTGGTTTGTGCCATTGAGCATGACGTTGCCGCTAACATCGTTCCTGGGTTCCCTTGGTGACTCTCAGCTTTTTGTGCCCTGACTATTGCCCTCTCTTTTCTCCAAAGTTACAAGGCCCCCCACCCCCCCCCCCCATTTCTGGATTGTCCCAAATAGGGCTATTAAATTTGGTTAAAATGCCTATCAGAAGGGCATGCTAACAGCCGCGTCCATTCCCGGATGGCCAGGGGGCACTTTGTCAAAAACAGGGGCGGGGCCATTCGGCACGTAGAATTATGCAACAGAGGGCCACAAACAGCAGCGGTATCATTCCCGAATAGCCCGGGCGATTTTTGCCCAAAAACAGACGGCTAATGGACGTACGAATTATTAAACAGACGGCTACAGCCCGCGACCCTTCCCGACTAAAAGGCCGGGGGGGGTTAATTTAGCCAAAAACAGACGGGCTATTGACGGAGTACCATTGAACAATGGCAGTCGCTCTTTGAATTAGTGAAATAGATGAGCTAGGATGGCACGCACAAAAAAAACAGAGGTCAAGTCACCACCATTGTTCATGGAAAACAAAATCCCCAAATGCCAAAGCCCATGGAGACTTTAACAACAGTTTTAAATGGATAGCATACAAAAATCTCAAAGTTACCCACAATAATTAAATCAATTATACACCGGAAAGAAAAAGTCATTTAAGGATTAAGGAGAATACAAGGTAGGCCCTATTGGCAGTAGAAGAATACTAAGAAACCGGATGTCAATCCGAATTGAGCCCAAAACTCTGAAGGCATCCTCACTATTTGTATATCAGGACAAGCCAAAATGGTGGGGTGAAATAAAGTTAGGCACACATCGAAAACTGCTCAATTTTTCGTGTTTTGACATACGGTACCAATTAACTGCCTGTACATTTGCGTCTGAATGTGGAAACTAATGAGTGATATTAAAATCCACAAAATATGAAAACTAATATAATCAGACTTTACACTCAGATTAGAAGTAATAAACACGTGCGTTAATTTTTTTAAATACATACGGCCTACTAAAGTCTGAAGACCAATTGGGTGGCAGTACTGTTAGCAAGTATAACCATGGAGTTAATTATGCTAGAAGATATGCAATTCACAATACAGCTCCCTGGATTTGCCGCCAACTCGAACATATGTAACGGATATTGAAAAAAATCCTGAAGATTATAAATTTATCGAAATTAGTGACGACCGAAAGGTTTTGGTCAACGCATTAGCAGCGGCAAAAGTATAAACACTCAAAAATGATCCGTGTGGTTATAATACTAATTCAATGATTTTTACTTTAATAATACTACAAATATGTTACATGATTAAGTCTTTAAATTGTCACAAATACCCTTATTTATGTTAGAAATGTTAAAACCACAATTACCATTATCAAAAATTGGAAAAAAATACTAATTTTACCACTTTGCTGACTGCTCTATGGAATTGATTGTTGCTGTACTTTTGATTATTTTTAAAGTAAACTTAAGTAGTTAAGTTAATTAGTCAAAGTTTATAAACAACACAAAAACAATGGTAAAACCATAAAGAACAACAAAACAAGCAGTAATGTAGTATCTTCTTATTTTCATTTCAAATTTTTATACCCCAAAACCCCTTCTTCTTTGTTCATAGCAAGATATTATTTTGGAAGAAAAGAACAATGATGTGATGTCAAAGGTTCTAGCGTTAGTATTGTGGTTAAGTCTTTTAGTTTCATAAGTAGGGGTTAGGCGGGATTGATAGGGCCACATTGTATTATAATTACTAGATGAATTAACGGTAATGTGGAAAAGGAAGGGATGCAAGTTGTAAAACAAGGCACATAGTAATCGCGAACATTTTTTTCTTCGTTGTTTTCCTTTTCTGTTCCCTATTAATGGACATACTTGTAACTTATTGGGAATACTTGCTAAATAAGACAGTAAAACATGGTAAGTATGGGTGATTTGAGTACATGCTAGGAAAATTTTTAAAAGGTTGTACTGAATGACATTTAGGTATACTCAACTTCAATACATGATTAGTGATAAATTACTAAAATTAAATTGCAAACGGGTACAATTAAATGTCTTTGAGTAGATTTAAAGGGAATTATATTTTCAGTGTAGTTTTCGCAAACAAAATTATACGAAAATCGTGTTCTATACTAGTAGAGTACGCATTGGTCACTGTTTATTTACAGGACGAACATGTTCCTTTTTAAACAGGAACTTTTAAATACGAATCTTAAAATTCTTAATAAATCCGAACGTCAATGTTATTGTATCAAACGCTTTAGGCTTGTGAGTTTTATAAAAACGATTTTTTGGACACGGTTCTCATATACCAAAAACAGAAAGATCGAAAAGGATTTTTTTTTAGTCTAAGAATGTTATGGTAAGATACAAGTTAACGATTTGATCACTCTTACTTACTCGTGCTGATATTTACATTAAATACAAAATATCCTTTACAAATGTTTATTACATGATTATTTTAAAAAATAAATGAAAGGAGATGATTTTCCACTTTTCTCTTCAAACGGATATTCGCTTAGAGGAAGCAAAAACAGTGTTTTTTCTTTTGAGGGATACAAATTTGCACTTAATAGTGTGAAAAACCTAGTTTTTATGATTTTCAAATTCGAAAAAGGGAACACAAAATTAACACGGCCGTCGTTTCCACAAAATATATGTGGAAGAAAAGTTGAAGTTTTCTAATTTGCCATTAATCTTAATAATTATGTCATATTTTTGGTAGTTGGCATTGTAGACTTTCCTATTGGTTTGTATACAGGTAAATACTAAAAACTACGGATCCTGATCCGCGGCACAGATCGGCGGATTCAAACATAATGATAATTAAAGCATCTAAAAGGATACGTATGTTTCAACATATGCAAAGGTTTGTAAATGATAATAGGCAACAGGGCTTGAATCCATGGAGAAAAGGCGCTATAGCCGCTCGCTATAGAAAGGTCCGGTATATAGTAATTTCGTATTATTTTTTTTAAAGTACAGAATATTTATAATAATAATTTACTGACATCCCATTTGGCGGACAAGGGGTGTTGTTCCTATAGGGAACCGCACTAATATCGAATAAAGGCTGATTGACTTTATTTTTTTTTCCTGAAAAGATGCGTATCCGAAAGTTAAACCAATACAAAAATATAGTCGGAAAAAGTATCTGTTATTCATAAAACTGGCAAAATGTAGTTAGCGCGGTCAATGAGTAGGAACCAACTTGTCCCCACCTTATGTGTTAACGATTCGAGAGTATTGGTCTTAAGAGCAGCTACAATGGGAAATTTTGTATCAGTGCTTTATAGGGAAAATAGCCTTGAGAAAGACTCTGGTGTAAGAAAAGAATTTGAGTTGCAACTTTTATTTTAAGAATGTTTAGTCTATGTTCAGTTATGTCTTGCGACAGACGTATTTCACAAAAAGACTTTCAGTCGGGTATTTTTATTTAACTCACTTCTGTAACTCATCTGGCCGGATAATGTCCACCGTATCTAACAAAATGTTGTTTCACTTGTGTCAGCTGTAAAATCTAACCGATCGGTCGCATTGTAACCAAAAAAAAGTAAAATTAAAGCCGAATGCAGATTTTCAATATTGAATGAATCCCATTTATGAAGACATAATATGCATCAGACTCGCCCCTTATAAATAATGAGTCCTCGGTATTAAAAGGCGGCAATAAGAGATAATCGAAAGCCCTCGATTTTCTGACTGATCAATGCAATAGCCTATCACCAATATCCCATATAAAAGAATTAACCTGAGAAATATTGCTTGTTACCATATTCTGAAACTCTAGTCGTATTGCGAAACACATAGCGAAATTCGCCTATGGTTATATTGAACCTAAAAGCAAAATAAAATCATTCTTAAATTCGGACCTTAAAGTTTTCGATAGGAGACGCGAAAAACGAAAACCTAATCAAACTGGGAAACACCAAAATCACATACATACGTACATGCGAAACCCTAGCAATATTCCCATGGCTTTGCCAAGCCAGGGGAGATAAAAGGTCTATAGTTTTTTTTAAGAACGAGGTCTTTGTAAACAATTAGTGGACCATTTTTCCTTAGTTCCTAAACATGCGAAATATGAAATACATTATATGAGAAAAGCATATAAATTAAAAAAAAAATTATATCAGTCCTGCTCCTCCAGTCCTTGATCACATGGAACGCGGATGGGGTATCTATTGTTCCCTGAGGTTTCATTATGTCACGAAAAACATTTATACAGCTAATATTGCCTTCATTATTGCATATTACATTATGTCGACCTTTGCTCTTCACTAGTATATTTAAATTAGCTTATAGTTTCTCTATATTCTATATTCGAGGAGTGGTGAATAAAAAATACTTTCCTGACCTCAGGGAGATAAATGGTAACTTACAAAGTATAATACAAAACCTTTTTAAACGACTGGACAAGATAGACCACACCCGCGTTCTGTTTGGCCAATGGCCCGCGATGTTGGCCAATGGACTCGGCTTGTTACGAACAGAGAGCACTATACGCTGAAACTCACGGAATAAGAAAAAAAGTGGGGCTTTGGGTGATATGTCCAAAACTGGAAGTATATCGGCGCATCGGTATAATCCAATCAAATATAGTGTATATGCTACAAAATATTTCAGGATGAGGGGTGATTTTTTTTTTTCTGAAAAATACGTTTGTTTAGCAAGTTTTTCACGATGAGTCCTAACCCATGAGATCTAGATTGGAACAAGTGTGTATATGTGAAACTATATGGCTGGTCCTAGTTCATTTTTTATCAAGTTATTTTGCAATCATAGTTTTCATATTTTTATGTATTTTAACTTTTATACTGTATGGTACATGGATAGTGCAACTGTATTAACGTACTGTAGCGCAAGCTCCAAGAACCACGATGGGAAAATAAGTATATGCGTTCCATGTATGATTTTTGTGTGTTTGTAATCCATTGGTTTACCAAAGTGAATGACATAAAATTTCTGGGGATACTAGTACACACAAAACTCATAATTTTTCTTATTATTACCTTTCGCGAAAATACAACATTTCTTATTTTACCTTTATCTTCACTAATTGTTCAGTAGGGGAGTTTAGCTCAAATTGAATACAAATGCATCTGCTCAATAGTTTGCGACTAGGTCACACGGTATCCAGCGCAGTCCAGCTCCGCATCATGAGTAATTTGGGGGCAAACACACAGCTGAGATGACTGAAAATTTGTTCATTTCTGCAATGATAGATAAATTTACCACGATTCACTTGTATACATAATGGCTAGTTAATAGACAACTGGAAAATTAAACAACTCTGACTCTCTTGAAACGGTTGTTTCATCAAGGTGCAACTATGTAAAAGTGTAATATAGGTCTAATCTGAGGGCCAAAATCCAAATACGCGCGTCGTAATGACTAATTGGGCGGTTGGAAGGAGAGCCTCTTCAAAATCCCTTTACCACTCCCCCCTCCCCCCCAAAAAAATGATGTCAAGACTTAATAAAAAAAAAAAAATGTATTATTAACAGTATATTCCGTGTACACCCTTAAAGTGTGATGCGGGAGATGCGCCCCCACCAAATTAAATTGTGGCTCGTCACCTTCCCCCAATAGAAACTATCTGGTTACCCCTCCTGACACTTTTTCTCTACCAGTCGCAAACACTGACTGGATGAGTACAACTGAATAGCTACGTTTCCCTTCACATACAGCGCTTTTTATAGGGTAAAATAAAATAGTACTGTTATAAAAATTAGATCGAGAGTGAAATTCGAGATCGAGAGTCAAGATGAAGGGGAGGAATACGAATATGGTTGATTGTATTACTGTTTTCTTTACAAAATATACAAATTTCCAACAATTGTACAAGATGATAAGATGAGGTAACACCGTCCTAATACGTATAGTTTGGTATCTGTAAAAAGCACACGATATTTGTAATACTATGATTGTAACATTCGAACAAACAAAAAATGAAAAAAAAAAAAGAAATAATCCATAAGCCAGTGTTCAGGCTTTATTTCAATGGGCCACGGTTTTTTGCTTTTTGATGTAATGAAATAACTATGTAAAGCAAAATGTGGATTACAAAAAAAACAAGAACCCATATGCAGCATGTGTGATGCTGAATCATGAAGTAAGTTAAAAAACGACTGTATTATGACTAACATGTTTGCATGGTTGAGTTGCATGATTGAATAGAAAGTACGGGATCAAGCAATTACTAAGGTTTGTTCAACTTTATTGATGAACTTTATTGGAACCGATGGGGTTGCTTTAGGGTTTTCCCATTTTTTTTCTTTTCGTATGTATGGTGATTGTTTGGAGGAATTTTCGACGTGTGGACTGTTGAGGTGTGGTTTCTGCTGCCCGTCTGTTTGCCCGTCAGTTTTAGCCCGTCTGTTGGCATTCTGCCCGTCCAATTTTTGGTTTTTTTCAAAAAACATACATTTTTTCTTTTTTTTTTTTTTATTTTTTGGGTTTATTTTTTTTCGTCCGTTGTTGGCCATTTGCCCGGTCCATTAGGGTCACCGTCTGTGGACCGTCTGTTTTGCCGCCCGTTTTGCCCGTCTGTTTGCAATTGGTCGCGGCTGTTCCAGCGTCTGTTATGCGATTTTCATACCAGTTACTTACCTGCAATGAGAGACATTTATCCGCAATAATATTAATCTTAAAAAGAAAAGCTAAAAATTTTATTTTTTTAACATGTTGAAGTTATTTTTTTCTAAATTTATTTCTAGAGAAGGCCATTTAAAATTTAGGGTGGGATTTATTCGTTTTTTTTATGTATGATTATGATATTAGGCCTACATTATGGTATTAGGTAATTTTCAACCGGCCGATTCAGGGGCGTGCAAGAGGCACATGCGTTGTAAGAGCTCGAGAGCCAAAGTTGGGGCACAACATAAATCACTACACGTTGGGGGGGGGGGAATGGTAGGTAGTCCGGGAAACTAACAAACATGTGTGAGATAGTTTGCAGTTCTTTGGGGACCGGGTTCCAGTGAGGGTGGTATATTATTATATAAAAGTGAAAGAGTATAGCTTGATCATACGCCGAGATTATCACAACATTTTGAAATTCGATTCTGTGTAGAAACTAGGCGCTCGTCTTCCGGCCCTGGTCGAAACCGGGGCGTCGAAAGCGGCATTGAGGCGTTACACGTCGCCTCAAACTAGTGGTGGCGCTGTTCCTATGCCTTTTTCTTAAAATCTATACAAGAATTACACTCAACAATTGCAAATTCTTGAAAGTTTCAGTTGGCTCTATAGAGAAATAGATTCAAATATTGTCACGCGGGGTGCAAATAGAGGGCGCGATGTGGTATTTACGTGTATTGAAATGGAACGGTTTTTATTTAGTGGTGTACGCTTACGTGCGCGATGCACACGAGCTGTCCATAATAACCTTGGGACTGTTTCGTTTCGATCATGAATGAACTGCCAAAATAACTTCTTACGTCTTTATGAGACAACAGACTAGCATAAACATTGTAAAGTTAGACCGTGGCTGTTTGGTTCACATTTCGGTCATTGCCCAAGTGTTGTACCCAGTTTAAATGGTAAATTTCATTGGAGAACAAAGTTGGGTAGAAACTTTGTAATAGAAAGGTGATGCGATGTTGTTCTGCCACACTGTCACTGACTGAGCTCGCGGTTTGTTGAATTTGGCACACGCTCCTCCCTGACTATTCCTGCTGAGCATGACTACTCCTTATGTACAATTATGATAATGCCATATTAATCAATGGAGCGAGTAGTATGCCAAAATAGTGATGTAACTGATCTGACAAATTTTTGTCTCACTTCTCCAATAATTTTCCCGCTCTGCATGCGAAATTTTAATTTATATACCTGATCAACTTCGAAAGTATTCCTTAAACTTAGTGTGCACATAACACAAACAGCGATAGTTGTAAAATATCTTCATCAACTTTTATTAAGTTGGAACATTATGAAATTTCAAGACTTGTACTAAGATTCTTAAGATTCTGACAAAGTGACAGTCATGATTTCATATTGCAAGGTGTAATGAAAGCGTGCTGGTATTTCACTGAGTTAAAATTGGTAATTACTGAGTCTAAAGGTAGAATAATTAGTATATAGCAAGAGGGTTTTTAGTGAAAGCACCAGTGTAATATAGGAAAATAGACTGGTTGAATGTTGTCAGTGAGTTGAAATTATAAGGCTACACAAAAATGTCCATAGGATACAATGTTTTGGGACTTCACATATACACTGTTAAAGCAATACTGTAAAGAAATTAATGTGAAGTCCCAATTAATTGGGACTACCTCCCTGAACGTTACACTTGGCCTTAAACCACAAGCGCAAGCGGTAGGCCAAGGGGCCGACCAGGTAACCATATACTTACCATGCAAATCGCCAGTCAGTCGACTTGAAGTTTCCATTGCAATCTACATGCTCCCAGTGTCTAAACAGAATAGCATTAAATAATTTGCATCAGAGATAGAGAATCAAACCCACGTTGCCTTCTAGACCAGTTACCATGCTTAAAGCTGCATGGCACATTTTCACAAAATATGAAATGTCTCAATTTGCTCTCAAAATGATAGTTCTAGGCCATGGAAAGAACAGAGATATAGTTTACACAATAAAAATAGCATACCACAAAAACAGTTCGCAACATTGATTCGAGGATAAAGACATCCAGGTAACTTTGTAGGGCCAACTTTTAAGTGTTCCATTAACTTTAATCAACCAGCAACCAAATGTGTATATTACATGAATAATTTCGACTCGTAACTCACTGATATTAAAACCACAAAGGGTTATAGACCGATTTCAAACAGGTGCAGATATTAGCATGGGAACAACCTGCATGCGGGTGAGGGTTCTTGTGTAAACGCATTTCATCGCTCTGCGGAATTAACGTCACCGGGGCGAAGTTATATTAAATTATATACAATCGTTGTGGTTACCCATAAGAAGCTGATTTGGTTGTAATCATTTCGGCGCAGTGAGGGCTTTTTGTATATAAAAGCCTTACAACCATGCAAAAATATTGATTTTTGAAAATATTGAAGGCGCACTATTTTTCAAATGTGGCCCAGTTGTCAGTGTCTCTTTAAACTAAAGGTGCCATTTCGTGATCCAGCACCTTCAGTTTTATTCATGTTCCGCTAGATCCTTGAGGAAAAGCGTATTCACAAAATTTGAGTTGAATTTCTGATCTTGCGTGTTGTTGTTATGAGCAATTATGTTTCCTACGGGCATAGGCTACTGTGCTGTAATTTCTTGTCCGTTTTAATGCGGACAGAAAAATACAAAATCGCGAAATTTCTTACAAATCGACCAAATTTTCACGTAATCTTTGGTACACATGGATTACTAAGGCTAAATCAGTTCAGATGATCTAAAAAATCTCAAATTTTCAGGTACGTCGGGGGGGAGGCGGACGGGGGGGGACCGAGTTGTTGATCACGAGAATGACCCCTGCTTTAAGACCTGCAATGAGAGAGTGCACATTATCAAGGTGTCCCTCAAAAAATGAAAGTATGATTTTGGACGGATGATGTAAAGCTATCCATAAAAAACCCCATTGAAGGATTAATTTAGAGCTGAGAAATGGTTCTTTGGTACAAAAATTTGGAATTTCTACTTTGTATAGGAGCAAATACGAACTTAGCCATGTTTTATATTGAAAATATGAGCAAATTACAGAAATCACAATTTTCTCTCTTTTAAGGCATTTCGGTAGACAAATACACAAGGCTAGAAATCTATTGAGTGTCTTGTCTATATGAAAATATTTAAATTGTTTGTATGAATAAACAATCATGTAACTTAAAAAAATTAGGATCATTCATGTCTGTAGGACATGTATTTGTGAAGTTACAAGCAAAAATGTCTTCCCCGAATTGGCCACAATTTGTGCCCCAATATTGGCAGCAACATCTAGAGATTAATGTCCAAGCTGTAATGCAAAAACAAAAAACAAATTATGCACCATGCAGCTAACTTCTATCACAGTGATTGTTATAGTGAATGCTAATATTTTTTCAATGCTAGAACTTCATATCAGGTGTAATCAAAATAAGCGCCCTCTATGTGTGGTCCAATTTTAGTCCATTTTGCACCATGGCAACTATTTGAGGGCCTATTTTTACCAGGAGGATACAAAAAAATTCTACTTGCCACTTGTTGCATCAATAACAAAGCAACTACTGATTATATAAATAGCATTAAAGTTTTTTAATACTGAATCACAATTTTATAGTCCGAGTCGTAAAACTTTGAGAGCCCATAACTTCAAAACGGAATGGAATTTGAATTTTTCCTTTTGACCTCCTCAGTAGCCCCATAAAATGTACTTTTGACTGCAATTTCAACAAAATCTGAGAGGGTGGGTTCCACACCTTGGTGTTTTGGCATGGAATGACCCTTAAGATATTTGAGATCGAAATCCAGAAACATTGTTCACATGTGTTGATCCCTTCACATTTTCTTTCTTCCATTGATGAACTTACAATTGGGACCATTCAATTTGTGCTAAAAGGGTTGAGCACAACTTCGTTACAAATATTTGGTTGTTTTTTGTTGCATTATCCCTTATTGCACCTTTCAAAATAATGTAATTTGAAGGGGTAATTGGTCCTACAGCTATGCCGTATTCAATTGCCAAACGATCAAATACACGTTTAAAATGAGGGCGACATTCCAGATTTTCCTTGACGTTGTTTAAGAATTGTTTCCCTTGTGCGACACATAATACAGCCATCATTCATAGTGCATTATGGTCTGAAAATTATCTCTGCCACATAACAATTCATACAGCATGAACACAGCATAGTTCCACCTTTGGTTGTGTTGTGAAACAACAAAGCCGTGTAATACACTGTAATACCAAGGAGGATTATGCTAATTACATGCCATTTTCTCATGTCACAACAAACCATCGACGAAGACATTCTCAAGACAAGTTTGTCGATTTTTTAAAACAAGACAACA